>BSBN01002110.1:0-205339 GCA_027924645.1 Cunninghamia lanceolata | reverse complement strand
CTATCTTCAATTTCTCATCCAACATGCTGGTCATTGGATTAATTTGTATCTCCACATGGCATGGGTATTGAACACATCTAAAACACTAACATATGTGCAAGTATATGATCTTTAAGTATCAACGTAAGGGTTAGAGTAACTATGTTGATTGTAGCACCATAATTGATTAAGAAATGTTTAATGTAGTTCTCATAAACCTAAACTTGGTAGAGAGAGGGATTGCCTCATCTAATCATATCATTATATGAAGTTATTTGTTATATTTATAAAATATTGTGTTCATCTAAACAATTATTGTTTTTATGTGGACAAACAAGTATTGAAATGTAACAGGTTGTCAAAAAGTTTTATGATCATTTAAAGTTTAATATAATTTGTATTTTAAATAAGAATGTGTTGTTTTTATAACAATAAATAGTATTTTGTGTTCAACTATTGAGTCATTTGTGTTGTACATATAAAGGTTAGAGATAACAAGATTCATGGTTATCAAAAGGCATTGAGATCATTTAGCTTGCATATAAGTTCTATTGTAAATAAGAATATGATCAATTGTTCTAAAAACAAATATTAAGGACACTTCTCAGTAGATGTGCTAATGTGGCGAGTTATGTGACGAGTCACACCTCCAAACTCAGTTGTAGATAGTTAAGAGTCCATATCACATTTCTAAAAAAAATGGAGGTCTTACGATATTCCATGTAACTGCTACATGGTCAAAAATTTAGCCCTAATAACTACTAGCTCCTCTCCCCTAATGCTAGTGAGCATTGTTTTTGTTTTGTTTAAATTATTTGTCTATTTTTTCTTTTCTTTTCTTTAGTTTTGTTTCATGTTTAAAGGTCCCATGGTTTTCATTTTTAGGTTACAAACCCTAAACCCTAAATTTTGTGTTTACAAATTAAAATTTATTTAGGTCCTAGGGTTTCAAATGGGTTCTAGGGTTTAGACTACATCCTAAGGTTTTCATTTTTAGTGAATAAAATCTATTTTATGGTTTTAAGTTTCAAAACTAAATTTAAAGTAAAAAATAGTAAAAAAACACATCAGAAACATGAAAATGGGAAGGCCACTTACATGCAAACATTGTAAGTTAACTCTCATGGAGATACCTAAGGTTAGAGAGATGTGTTGGGGAGGTCACTTGATGCGGGTACGTATTCTGAAGACATACTTGTAACCGGTTGCGCCGTATGAATAGTGGAAAAATGAACGCGCAAGCCAAAAAAATTAATATGTTTCATGAATGGGTACCCATTTATTTTAAAAACGGGTACACGTTCCTAACAAGCACCCGTTTAGGCTTGGTATCCTGTTCCTAAAAGTGTATAATTCCATATGAATACGAGTTTAGGCTCGGGAGCCTATTCCTAATGGGTACCCTTTTTTTGAAATGTGTACTCATTTTTATCAGGATTGCACGTGACTTCCACAAAAAGTGGACTCATCTTCTTGCTTCCACCCTTCAAAGTGACTATAGGCTACTACTAAAGATGAACTATATATTTCTATTGCTACTAAAGTTATCTATAATGTTCCTTTAATGTCATTGATTCATCAAACATGCCATTTCTTTAAGAACACTCACCAAAACCAAAATTCTTCTCAACTTACCTTTATTTTATTTTTTGGATGATGTAGGATCGCTCGTGATCTTGAATGCTCCTTTGTCAAGTGTGGGTACACATAATTCAAAAATTAATATCTTACATGCATACCATATTGGAATGACAACATTACAACAAGCACACTCATAAATTGATAATCGTTTACATGTTGGTGTTGATGGAAGATAAATAGAAAACCAAAAAATGTAGGTAGGAGAGAATGTTCAGAAAGGTAAGTGATTGAAGGTGAGAAGGGTGCTTGGAAGGCATATCACTTAGAAGTGTAAGAGGATGGATTCTGTTGGTGCCTGCATAAACATTCAGGTTTCAAACATTTTCATTCGCAGACACCTTCCTAAAAAATCCAAAAAATTGTAAGTCTTTCGGCCTTTGCAGTTGAAAAAGTGCAAAAAAATTAGTTGTATGCATGTGTCTTTGTATATACAAGGCTGTTTGTATATACATGCGGGTCAAATGTGCATTGGTGGGTCAAACATCTCAATTGGCCTTAAAAACATAGTAAAAATTGGTTGTATGCATTTCGCAGTGCATATCGGTTTTGTATATGCATTGAGAAATCTTTCACAGATTTTGGGAATATGCTACAATTGTATCTAAGGGATTGCATGTATATCGCATTGTATGTTTAGACATACAATGACTAGATACATTAAGTGCATACAAGAAAATATACAAGGGAAATAGATACAAAGGTGAATGTATGCCAGACATGCATTGGGAATGTACAGTGCAAATATGCAAAGGGCCGACATGCATTTGCTACAATGCAAAGGTTCATCGCCAAGACAAGGTGCATCAGCAGCTAACTCCAAAGTTTCCCCGATGGCCGATGCATATACAATGAAAAGATACAAGGGGTCTTGTATGTTCACCAACATACAAAGCAATGAGATACATTTGGTGGGGTTCGCCTCACATACAAAGTGGAATGTATATCCAATATACATTCGCTATATGCAAAGGAGAAATGTACAAAGTTAACATGCAAAGGAAAATGACTCAAAGCTGGGGCCCACAACTTGTATATTTGTGATTGTATGTTTGTACATACAATCAAATATACATTCCTAATATACAAGCCGGATCTAAAGTGAACATACAACTCGGATGCGAAAAGGAAATGTACTGTGGCGGATAATGGTTTGGAGTCCACAACATGTATATTAGGTGCTTACATATATGCTGATATGCAAGTCGATATGTAAAGAATTAGATATAATGCCCGGATTTCATATTTCTCCAATCTGGTTGATAAAATGGCTGGGGTCCGTACAATGTATATTGCATTTGTATAATGCGATGTGCAAGGAAATATACATGTAAAGAGGTACAAGCCGGACCCGACTTGATTTTAAGAGTGCTTCATAGTCATTTGAGATCCGTAGAATGTATATTGTGTTTGTATATGCAATATACAAAGTGAAGATGAAAAGGTTTAGGTACAAGTTGGACTTCAAAGCGATTGCGATGTGCTTCATCATAGTTTGAAGTCCGTGGCTTGTATGTAAAGTGTGTTGTATATGCCGATGTGCAAAGGGAGATACATACATGGCCCGGACCCGAATGCAGGTTCAAATTTGTTTCATAATGTCTTGGGGTCCGCCTTGTATGCAAGTGATTGTATATATATACAATCTCATTTTCAGCTACATATACAAGGGTGAAAAGGGCAAAATGTTTGCATGCCGCGAAAAGTCAACGGAAGCACAGGGTGCCTATGTGGCATGATTTCAATGGTCGATGACTATTCAGTGTGAACCATGGCCATTGATCCTGGTAGCAGGAAGGAGATTGACGGCCGTGTTTTAAACTTTTAGCGAAGGATTTTCCTGTGCATATACAACCATTTTTGGGCGGGAAAAGTTCTAAGGCTCGTAGGCCGCTGCACTCTAGAAAGCCACGGGTAGGTGAGCCATTATTGGCTATTTGCAGAGGCATGGTTGATGGAATTGACGGGCTAACTACCAGATTTATGAGGAAAATCTACAAGCGGTGGCACATCTCCCAAGCTCACCTATTTTTCCTTCCTATTTTGCTTACGCTTTCAATGTTTTGGGCGCCATTTTTTGGTGCATTGTATCTGGCAGAAATTTTGAGTTACCATGTAATTAATTTGTTGGGTGTATAGTCTTGCTATAAAAGGCAAACTGTGTTATTCATTTGTGGTTGTTGAAGACTTGGGCATTTTTGGGGGAAAAATAACGAAAAACAGAGCATTTTCTTGGTTGTTTTATCTTTGTTGGAGTTTATGAGTTGCATTTGAGTGCATCTTATACATATGTTCAGTTTCATGTCATTTTATATGAAAAATACATTGTTGCATGTGTTTATCTGTCTGTCTCCATTTGTTGTATGCATTTTCTTCTTTTGAATCTGGTTGCTAAGGGTTTCTCAGATTCTAGGGTATAGATTTCTGTATCACATGCTTAATCTGTAACTTTCATTCAACGAGTGGATTAAATTGTTTTAGGTTAAGTATGGAGAAGATTGTATGTTAGCTAGGATATTTGTAAGTAGAGGTAGTTAAATACTTATCCTTGGGTGGTATTTGTAAGGTAAATACCAGTCCTAACCCCTTGAAACTCGAATGCCAGTTGCAAGCCATTTCTCTTGTATACGTCTAGTTGAATCCTTGCCCTGAGATAGGCACCAGTCTGCTTCTTGTGTAGTAGTTATGATCCAAAACCCCCTGTCTTGCATCCAAAACATAATTTCAAATCATTCAATTATTCCAACTTGTTAGTTTGTAGGAGTAGGATTAGGACTCCTGCATACTCTCATCCATAACCAGTTAGATATGTCCAAGAAAGTTGCCAAACTTGTGATCTATCATTTAAATCTTGGTCCATACATGATAGTATTCTATTAAAGCTAAATCTTTCTGTCACTGGGCGAGTCAAATGTTAAAATCTTTAGCTATAGGGATACCCCCTTGGTGCGGCAGAACTAGAAGTGAAGGGGAGGCAGCTCACGCAACCTCCTGTATTAGTTGGTTGAATCTGCCTGTGCATTGGAACTGGCAAACCCTTTGCTGATTCAAAAAGAAAACCAACAAAATGGTGACTTCACTGGGGAAAAACCTAATGTCATATCCATGAAGGTGTGAGTCTAAAAGATTGAAGAATCAGACCTAGAAAGTGCTTTGTTGCAGCAAACAAAAGAAAAAGTTGTATGTGTGACTCTGCTATGGGAGAACCTAGAAAGAAAAGAAATGAATTTTGAGCTTCAGCCTATTTGAAGCTCATTCCTTTGCAAGGAGGTGGTGAGTCTGCACATAAAAGAACCTGATATGAGACACAAATGGTGTTAGATATTCATTCTCTCAGTCAGAGAAAAGAATTTGCAGCTACTGCAACATGTCCAAGTATTTTCATAAATTTTGGTTTTCAAAAACCATGTTGTATAAGTTTTAAAAGATTCCCTATTTGGTGAAGAAGCACTGGTTAAAACTGAAATATTGTTGAAAGATTGCATGCTTAGAATGTATTTTCTATTTCAAAAGATGTATACAATATTGTTGAAAAGACTCATATAGAGGACTTTAGGAAGGTTGAATCGGCTTTGTCAATTTTAAAAGCCTAAGGTTATTGATTGAAAATGTGAGTTGAGAGGAGGGTTGCAAAAACACCTAAAGATGTATTATCAGCCCATGCACCCTTGTGAGGTGTCAAATGCAAAGGTGTATAATAATCAGTCCCAACCATGTAATAGAAGAAGTTTCAGTATTGACAGATATAAGCCCATCAATTTCAATGGCATTTGTGGTTATCCTAATGCTTTTCCATCCAAAATCAGAAAGTATTTGCCCAAATTCAATGGGGCAAGGTGTGAATCAGCTGAGAGACACTTACAATAGTTTATAAATGTAATAGATGATTTTGAGATTGACCATGAAGATGTAGTTATGAGATTATTTGTTTAATCTCTAGATGAGAATGCAAGGGACTAGTTCTCCTACCTTCCTGCCTACTCTATCAGCTCTTGGCAAGAATTTAAATATGCATTTCTAGAACAATATGGTGAAAGAATGTCTGACTATGTAGTTATTAGTGATTTTATGTATATCCATATTGAAGAGGATGAGTTGATTCCAGCCTTTAACCTCAGATTTATGAAGGCTTTGAAAAGAATTCCAGAATGAATGAGACCTAATGATGCATTGTGCCTAATGGTTTATTTGGGAGCATTTGATAAGAAAATGAGCTATAGATTGAGAGATAAGGAGCCCACTACATTGCATCAGGCACATCAGTTTGCAATGGACATTGAAAACAATTGGAAGTATGGAATTCAAAAGGGTTATTTTTCTTAAAATTTCTACTACCCTGCAGCCACTAGTGTTAATGAAGGATATAATTTAGGTGTTGAAAATGAATGCCAAGGCACTCACACCCCTGCTATCCCTATTTGTGCATCATTCCAAGTTAATGATGACTCTTCTATAGAGGAGGATGTCCTAATTTGCCCAGCAAATGAAGTTGAAAATAATAATTTTTCAAATGATAT
This sequence comes from Cunninghamia lanceolata, assembly GCA_027924645.1. Taxonomy (NCBI): domain Eukaryota; kingdom Viridiplantae; phylum Streptophyta; class Pinopsida; order Cupressales; family Cupressaceae; genus Cunninghamia; species Cunninghamia lanceolata. The sequence goes on along the minus strand of BSBN01002110.1, from coordinate 199,205 downwards.
TAACATGCCAGTCCTAAACAAGGAGCATTCATGTCTAAATGATCCAGTTGTGCAAAGTTGTGATCATATGGATCAAGAATCAATATCAGTTTCATCAGGAAGTATTAGAGGGCTGGAGAATGATATAGATAGTTCAACTTCAGAGTGCATTGAAGTAGCAGAAATCTTGTATGTGGGGAAATCAGATGATAAGAATGATATCCATGATCAATTCATGGATCAGGTTTGTTCTTCTTATGACTATAGGTTTGATAATGATGAAAAAGAAGTGGATTGTCATGAAGAAGAGGTAGAGACCTTTGCAATGAGTATGAATCCCCTTTATGATGAGCCTTTAGATGCATTGAATGTTGTGAGTCATGACCTTCATTGGTGCAGGATTAACCCTCTGTTTGAAGATGATGATACTGATTTGCAAACTGTGGATAATAAATGTTCATCATCAAGTGGGCCAAGTGTGTACAATGATGGCCATATGGATCAGGTTTTGTTTTCAATGTCAATAAGTGATATAAATGATATTGATGGTCTCATATTTTCTAAGTGTTTTCAGTTTTTAGATTAGCTGGATGAGTGCCTGGTAATGTGCAGCAGCCAAGTAGATAATGAGGGTATACTATTTGAGGAATATAACATACATATGTTACCTAATGCTAAAAAATGTTTTGGTATGTATGGTTATATGTCTGATTGTGAGATGCAGAGTGACAGAGGCAGGTTTTCAAAAATGGTAAAGCGTGTAATTGACAAGATCAGCATGTGGCTAGATTATTTTGATATTTTCAGTTGTGGTTGGGGCAGTTTAGATCAGAATCAGGCATTTGACAGAAAAAGGTTATAGTTTGTCATTTTTGGCTGCCTGGGGCTGCCAAAATAAAATTTTCAAATATAATTTGTGATGCAGGTTGGTGCAGTATTTGACTCTATTGCCCAATGGATAAGGCCCAATCTACGAAACCAGAGATTCTGAAATTCTTGCCATGCCTGCAAGAGGCATGCATCCCCAGACAAAGCCAATGTTGGTGCCTGCATAAACATTCAGGTTTCAAGCATTTTAATTTGCAGGCACCTTCCTAAAAAATCTAAAAAATTGTAAGTCTTTCGGCCTTTGTAGTTGAAAAGTGCAAAAAAATTAGTTGTATGCATGTGTCTTTGTATATACAAGGTTGTTTGTATATACATGCAGGTCAAATGTGCATTAGCAGGTCAAAAATCTCAATCGGCCTTCAAAAAATAGTAAAAATTGGTTGTATGCATTTCGTAGTGCATATCAGGTTTGTATATGCATTGAGGAATCTTTCGCAGATTCCTGGAATATGCTGTGTTTGTATCTAGGGATTGCATGTATATCGCATTATATGTTTAGACATACAATGGCTAGATACATGGGCGCATATAAGAAAATATACAAGGGAAACAGATACAAAGGTGAATATATGCCAGACATACATTGGGAATGTACAGTACAAATATGCAAAGGGCCAACATGCATTTGCTACAGTGCAAAGGTTCATCGCCAAGACAAGGTGCATCGGTAGCCAACTCCAAAGTTTCCCTGATGGCCGATGCATATACAATGAAAAGATACAAGGGGTCTTGTATGTTCGCCAACATACAAAGCAAGAGATACATTTGGCGGGGTCTGCCTCACATACAAAGCGGAATGTAAATGCAATATACATTCGCTATATGCAAAGGAGAAATGTGCAAAGTTAACATGCAAAGGAAGGTGATTCAAAGTTGGGGCCCACAACTTGTATATTTGCGATTGTATGTTTGTACATACAATCAAATATACATTCCTAATATACAAGCCAAATCTGAAGTGAACATACAACTCAGACGCGAAAAGGAAATGTACTGTGGTGGATAATGGTTTGGAGTCCACAGCATGTATATTAGGTGCTTGTATATGCTGATATGCAAGCCGCTATGCAAAGAATTAGATACAATGCCTGAATTTCATATTTCTCCAATCTGGTTGATAAAATGGTTGGGGTCCATACAATGTATATTGCATTTGTATAATGTGATGTGCAAGCAAATATACAAGTAAAGAGGTACAAGCCGGACCCAACTTGATTTTCAGAGTGCTTCATAGTCATTTGAGATCCGCAGAATGTATATTGCGTTTGTATATGCAATATACAAAGTGAAGATGCAAAGGTTTAGGTACAAGTTGGACTTCAAAGCGATTGCGATGTGCTTCATCGTAGTTTGAAGTCCGTGGCTTGTATGTAAAGTGTGTTGTATATGTTGATGTGCAAAGGGAGATACATACATGGCCCGGACCCGAATGCAGGTTCAAATTTGTTTCATAATGTCTTGGGGTCCACCTTGTATGCAAGTGATTGTATGTATATACAATCTCATTTTCAGCTGCATATACAAGGGCGAAAGGGCAAAATGTTTGCATGCTATGAAAAGTCAAAGGAAGCACAGGGTGCCTGCGTGGCATGACTTCATTGGCTGATGAATAGTCAGCATGAACCATGGCCATTGATCCTGGCCGTAGGAAGGAGAATGACGGCCGTGTTCTAAACTTTCAGTGAAGGATTTTCCTGTGCATATGTAGCCGTTTTTGGGCAGGAAACGTTCTAAGACTCATAGGCCGCTGCACTCCAGGAAGCCATAGGTAGGTGAGCCATTATTGGCTATTTGCAGAGGCATGGTCGATGGAATTGACAAGCTAACTACCAGATTTATTAGGAAAATCTGCAAGCGGCGGCACATCTCCCTAGCTCACCTATTTTTCCTTCTTGTTCTGCCTGTGCTTTCAATGTTTTGGGTGCCATTTTTTGGTGCATTGTATCCGGCAGAAATTTTGAGTTGCCATGTAATTAATTTGTTGGGTGCACAGTCTTGCTATAAAAGGCAAACTGTGTTATTCATTTGTGGTTGTTGAAGACTTGGGTATTTTTGGGGGAAAAATAACGAAAAACAGAGCATTTTCTTGGTTGTTTTATCTCTATTGGAGTTTATGAGTTGCATTTGAGTGCATCTTGTACATATGTTCAGTTTCATGTCATTTTATATGAAAAATGCATTGTTGCATGTGTTTATCTGTCTGTCTCCATTTGTTGTATGCATTTTCTTCTTTTGAATCTGGTTGCTAAGGGTTTCTCAGATTCTGGGGTATAGATTTCTGTATCACATGCTTAATCTGTAACTTCCATTCAAGGAATGGATTAAATTGTTTTAGGTTAAGTATGGAGAAGATTGTATGTCAGCTAGGATATTTGTAAGTAGAGGCAGTTAAATACTTATCCTTGGGTGGTGTTTGTAAGGAAAAAACCAGTCCTCACCCCTTGAAACTCGAATGTCAGTTGCAAGCCATTCTCTTGTATACGTCTAGTTGAATCCTTGCCCTAAGATAGGCACTAGTCTACTTCTTGTGTAGTAGTTATGATCCAAAACCCCCTGTCTTACATCCAAAACATAATTTCAAATCATTCCATTATTCCAACCTGTTAGTTTGTAGGAGTAGGATTAGGACCCCTGCATACTCTCATCCATAACCAGTTAGATATGTCCAAGAACTTGCCAAACTTGTGATCTATCATTTAAATCTTGGTCCATACATGAGAGTATTCTACCTATAATTGTAAAGCTAAATCTTTCTGTCACTGGGCAAGTCAAATGTTAAAATCTTTAGCTATAGGGATACCCCCCTTGGTGCAGCAGAACCAGAAGTGAAGGGGAGGCAGCTCACGCAACCTTCTATATTAGTTGGTTGAATCTGTCTGTGCATTGGAACTGGCAAACCCTTTGCTGATTCAGAAAGAAAACCAACAGATTCATAGACTCGTTTTAAGTCTTTTACTCCATTAAACAAAGGTGTAAGTCCAAGGTGAGGTCGACCTATACTAGAACATGAAAAGGAGTGGAAAAATTATTAGAGGAACTTACCTTTAATGACAGATAGAGTACCAGGTAAGAAGAGAAATTGTGTAAATTACAAGACGCATGAAATCACATAATATTATAGGGTTTTTGAAGAAGGAATAAACAAATCCAAAAAGAGATGAAGGATTAGAACATTGCCACCAAAAAGGTATTATGGCTACCTTCATACTATTTGAAGTTGTGTTGATGGTGTAGAGTCCCTACACATCCATAAAATATTATTATGAAGAAACCATAGAAAAATACTCCAGTACTTGGAGTTTATTTGATAATGAAACTCATTGCAATCTTCATGTAGAGAAAAAAAAGCCCAATAAACCATGTCGTAGTCTCTCGACTTGTTACTTGTGCATTGTTCTTGCATTGACTATTGGGGATGTGATTCCATTCCAACTATAATTTACATGAATTGATGTATCTTATTTTTATATTTAAATAAAGATAGTGCACTATTCATCATTAAAAAATATATAGCTAGGAAGAAAATAAGTTGAAAGGGCAGGTGTGCAAGTATTCAAAAGCTACACCATAGGTCAAAACATCTTCAATGAAGTGGCACAAACTTTTTTTATAATGGAAAGGCATAAACTTTTCCAAATAATGCACAAAGAGTGGTAAAAGTTTAAGGAAACTCAGAAAATATGTGCAAGACTATTTAGGGGGACACATATGTGTTAGTCACGCAAGAAAGTTTCCAGTAGTTTGGAAAAATATGACTTTTTGCTGTGATGAATGAGAGCTATTCTTAAACATCATCCAGTTCAATAGTGAAAAATCATAAGGAAAATGATGAATAAGAAGAAACACAAAGATGTTATGCATAAACAAATAAGGACCAACGGTTTATGAGTCCATGAGAGGATAATGCATAGTGAAATTATATGCACAAAGGAAAGGTGTCGTGCTATGCACTAATGACATGCACAAATGGTTGGAAAAACATGGACAAAGTTTTCAGGGACATGCATGAAGGTTTAAAGGGTAAGCAAGAGGATTCATAGACATATGAGAGGTGTGTAGAATATTAAGGCATACAAGTGTTGCAGAAAGATAAACAAGTAATGTGACCCACATGAATCAACGAAAGTAAAAATTTGAAATATCAAATTAGAGTTATCACATTGCGCGCAAACCCTATAAAGAGCTGGTTTGCATGGATTTTGACAGGGAATAGGATATATGCAAAAATTGAAAGGATTCTATCTAGGAACCCCGAAGATAGGTACACATTCCAACAATGTGTAATTCAGTATTAAGTGTTTATGTGTTCATGTATGTGGTTCTTTTTACCAGATATCTAATCAAATGTAGAGATGGAAGTGCAACAGAATGTGTTGAGGATAGGTTAAACCAAATTTTCTGAGACATTGTGATATGAGTTTTTGAGGAATACACGCAAAAGGTTTTTAGTAAGTGTGCAGGATTATAAAAATCAAATGGAGCAGATCGGTGCTTGATAGTGATAGATGGAAACACTTGTTGATTAGTGCCTAAAATTGTTGGTTACAAACTTTTGAGATACCCCAGTGCTATTCATATATGTATTGGTTTGAGATACTTAATCTAGAGATAAAGCATGCTACATGAGTTAGGTCTGCATGAGAGGAAGGTAAGATTGCCTCATGGTTTGGGAGCCCTTGTTAAGAGGCGATAGAGTATGAAGGTGTTAAAAGGTTGCCGAGTTTAGCATTTATGGATTATTCTAAGTTTTTTAGCATGAAATATGCAATTGGACTAAGGAAATTATGGTGTTAGAAATAGGTCATTTCAAGGTTACTGATGAAAAATTGTAGGGACAAATATTGTAAAACTAAACCATTGTTGCTCACATAACACTAAAATATAAATATAATATTAATGCTTTAGGGTTTTTACAATGTATTATGCAAATGCTTATAAAGAATTGCATTCCTGTATAACTTCCCCAAACTACCCTACAACAAAATAAATCCCAACTAACATAAAACTAACTAAACATTTTAATTACTAACACTAAGTCATTAAGGTGACTTTATTACAAAATGTAAAGCTTAGTTTTCCAATACCCCCCTTAAGGTTTACATTAAAAAAAAAATTGCATGGATTGACTACAACAACCCATCTAGAAATATGTGGAAGCGCCTTCAACTAATCTATTTTCTCATCCAGATCACCCCAAATTGCTCATGTCTAGAAAAATGTCCTAGTTGGCCACTAAATCTCCTCCAAACAGCCCAAACTACTTGTATCTAGGTAGATATCCTAATTGTCCAATAATACTTGTGAATTGAGACATACTCAGCTATCTACAAGTACACCACTCCTCTTGTGAATCAAAACATACTTAACTATACTCAAGAATACCACTTTGTATGTGAATCAAGACATACTCAACTATTCACAATGTAATAACACCAATCGGCTACAAATCAAGACACACTCAACTATCTACTAGAACACTATGCAATACTTCAGTTGCAAGTCAAGACATGATCAACTATCCACATCAACACTCTTTCCAAGTTGTGGATTGAGACATACATGCAAAATTGGTGCTTCTCATTCAAAGTACCATCTCTGAGCAAGAAGCTAGCTTGAGATGATAAGATTCCTCCAACCTTAAGTGCTTCCAACCTCCTCTTTGAACTTGTTATTCTATCCACCTAAAGTTGCCTAGATGTCTCTAAAATCTCTATCAAGTGTAGCATGGATGGCTTGGAGAACACAAATATTTAGTGACATAATGAAACTAAACATTATCAGACTTGAAGGTGTCAGTTTCCACTAATAATGCAACTTTTATTTTGATATAACACCTTATCATTTACAAAAACACATTAATTTTATTACTCAATACATGATAATTTTCTTCCATTCGCTAGAAAGCCCCCTTCAAAATTGACATGTATGAGACTAAGTTCCCTAAAAATGCTCAAACATATGTAATGTGTATCCACAATAAGTACTATGGAATGAATGTACCCCTTATCATGCAACTAACTATATGCCTATTGATTAATTTTTTTTTGAAAGACTTCATCATCTTACTCGATCATATAGTCAAAGTCCACAATTTTTTAAATTGTTGAAGGTCGATGATAGCAATTATTAGACAAAGGAATCAATGCATATTCAACAAAGTTTTTGTCATCATAGGTTGGAAATGACTAGGTAGAGTCTTAAAAAATTGTAGCATGAGCTCGAATGTAATATAGATTTATGGCCTTGTTTTATTAGATTCTTATAAAAATACCTAGCATGCCATACTCCATGCTTGTCTATTATCAAACTACTACAACAGATGCATAGTAATGGAAAAGGAACAACAAATATGTAGAGAGAGAAATGAACTTGGGATGACCTTGGAAGTGAGCTTCTTCTCTTATATAAGAAACTATTTCTCCTTGCCTAAGATCTTCTATGAGTTCTTATACCATGATAAAAATTGCAGTCACAAATATTACAAAACTAAACCATTGTTTCTCAGATAACACCAAAATGTAAATATAATATTAATGCTCTAGGGTTTTTATAATGTATTATGAAAATGCTTATAAAGCATTGCATTCCCACATAACTTCCCCAAACTACCCTTTAGGAAACTGTAAGCACAAAAAAGTCACATAGGCCTACATGGAAGTCGAATGATGATGTGGTCGTCCAACTCACAACCCTTGAAGGTGTGAATTATACTTCTCTTAGAAATTTAATTCTTGATGACACATCCACCAGCCTCTTTAGCCCCTTAGCCATCTTTTTCAACCTTTAAACTAAGTTCCAAGATTTTCCACTTTCTAGAAACCCCTTTACAAATCCTCAGTAGGAGGGTCATCTAAGAGACCTTAGGGTCACTCTATGGATGACCTTTTCTTAAAATGCTGGGTGCCAAGACAACTAGCCTTGGAAAAAGGGGTGACCTTATCGTCTTTGGATGTGCGTAAAGTCTTTCAGTTCCAACTTCTTTCATTAATTTTTAGCTTATCTTTTTCCATTCTAACTGATCCTCCTCAACCTTTATTTCTAATTCAATCTCTTGTTCACTCCCAGCTCTCTTTCTGAACCTTTCCAATTCAATCTTTTGTTCACTCTCACTCTCCTTTGGAAAGTTTCCCAAATAACTTCAATTTTCATCTTGTTTCCTTCTTATCCTCATATCTATTCTTAGCAAGTTTCCCATTCAATATTTATTTATCTCTCTTCCATGTTCTTATCTCATCACATTTTTCCTCCCATTTCTACCTATACATATCCCTCTCCTCTATTGTTTTAGAGGAGGTTTCAACACACAAGTGCATTCTTGAATTCTTCTTAGAGGCTAAGTTTTCATTTTATTTTTCTTCTAAGCCCTTGCTCCTGACAGAAGGTAGTTAATTTCCCTTGTATTCTTTTTAGAATTAGTTCCCTCTTAGGAATCAAGACTATGCAAAGCAACCCCACAGAATTTTTATGCTCTTCACAAGGCTTGTGAGCCTTTTACTTTAGTTTTTCCTAAGGATTCTAATCTTCTTTCCCATTGCAAAATTCCTTCAAATCCTTGTGCTTTCTTATCATTAAGCAGAGTACCCAATTATTGTAGAGAAGGTTACTAATCAAAGCTGGATCACTAAGGACACAAGCTTGGCACTAACATCTTTTTATGGATTATATGTTATTATTTTGTAGATTAGAAATAGTAATTAGCAAACACCTTCATCTTGAGAAGTAAAACTTGTTTTATTATTTTCTTTTGGTTTATTGTTTTTTCTAGATCTAGTTTCAACTCATTGCATTGTTAGAATGGTTGCAAGCTTCATTTATTAGAATAGATTCATCTCATAAATCAACATAGAAAATACCAAAAAAGCATAGATAAATTGCATTATGGAAAATCCATATAGTTTGAATTCATATCTTCTTTCATAGTAAAAATCTTGTCTAAAAATTGGAAAAGGGAATCAAAAATCTTGTGTACATTTAGTATTAGTTGCATTAGAAACTCATAAAAAACACAAAAAATAGAGAAAACCCTCAATTCCATCATGATGTACAAATATTTCAGATGAAACAAGTTAAAATAGAACCACCCTCTTTCTTTACCTAGTACACACACTCAATGTGCCTAGGTGTAAAAGAAGATAGGAATAAATCAATCTTAGAGAAAATTAGGGAGAACCTTCCTATCCAAGAAAACCCCATTGAGTAAGTTCAGCCCAAGAAACCATAGAAATCGTGAGGCAAATAGAACAATAGAATGAACAAAGAAAATTAGAGGATATTCAAGCTAGAGAACCTGTTGATGTGTGTTTTAGCACATAGCAACATAGGTGTGATTGTTGAGAATTTGTATCTTGTATGAGCCAATTAGAATATTTTCAACTACCAGAGTTTGGGCCAACAGATCTCTGATGCTCTTTATGCAAGGAAACATGTGAGAGTAATATTCATAAAAGGAGTCACATTCCTCACGCAGATCTTTCCATTTCTTACAAAGTTCAACCAGCTTCTTATGCGCTTGAGCTGAGGCATCGATAGTCTCACATCCCTTCTTGAATGCTCTAAACAACCAATTTTCAGTCCCTTGGGACTTGGCCCTTACCTTGCCCAATTTTTCCATTTCATCTGTAGACAGGAAAGTGGGCACTATTCGTATATCTCCTACTACATCAACTGGTTTGATCAGAAACTGGAGACAAGTGCGGAGTTCTTCATTTTGTTGTTTTAACTCCTTTTTTGACATCTCATCCTTATCTAACTGTTCCAAAATTGAAGTAAATTATCCTTTAAATTCATCCACTCTTTGAGCACAAGTGGCTGGTCCCAAATCAACTATTGAAAAAGCATAGTCCTCTGCCCTGATTTGTTCTCTAGTTGCATTTGCTGGTGGGACAACTATCTCTACAATCCTAGATTCTGCTTCATCCTTATAAATTCTGGACTGTATCTTTGCTTTCTTCTACTTTTTGGGCCTTTAAGCTTGGGTCAAGATAGTGCTTAAATCCAACTGCATTATCTCCACTTGTGGCTCAGGATATGTCACTCTGCTTTGCAACCACTCGGGCGCTGAAGAAGATGATTTGTTCAATTCAATGGTTTTGTCATCATTAGTTTTAGCAGGCTCCTCAAGTGATTGCTGCTCCTGTTCTGGTTCCTTATCTTTATTTGCCTCTTTTTCCTTTTCTTCTTCATCAACCAAGTTTCTCCATTTTATCATCACATTCTCTTGAGCTGCTTTGAAGACTTCCTGCGTTTGACCCTTCTCCAGAGGGCTGTTAGATATATCAATGAATTCAACATTAACTCCTTCAGCCAGAGGTTCATTTGGGATTTCCTTACTTATCTCCACAAATGCATCTTTCTCTACCTCAAGCAATAATTTAGTTTTAGGCTCTTGGAAACCCAATTTTGCACACACTTTATCAATTCCGGGCAGCAGAGGTATAGCTAAGGAGGTTGAATCTGTGGGCATTTGTGAAATAGGAACTACAGAGGATATAGGCAATGTAGGTAATTTTGTCTACATCAAATTAGCTAATACTGCTGACAAAGTGGAAGAAATGATAAGGGGTGAGGGAAGAGGTAGTGAAGGTAAAGGAAGAGAAGGTGAAAGAATGGTGGAAATGGGAGGTAGTGTCATGGTGGTGGATAATTGAGTGGAAGATATGGAAGGTAAAGGTGTAGTAATGGTGGAAGAACATGAGGTGGCAGCAATGGAGGAAATAGGATTGTTAGGGGTATTGGAAGATACCGTCACTGAACAAGAAATAGTCGAAATGGTGGAGGTAGGAGAGGTGGCAGCAGGGGTAGTTTCTTTGACAACAACAACTGATGTCGCAGGTGAAGTAGGTGCAACAGCAGTAGAACTAATGGAGGGAGAAGCAGTAGTAGAAGCTATAAAAGTGGGGGCAGCCGCGCTTACACTTGGAACAATAGGAGATGGGGAGGCTGGCAAACTAGTATTTTCTTGAGTTGTAGCATCTTCCTCAGTTACCTTCTTTACCTTATCTTTCTTGGTTTTAGAACCCTCCCCAGGACCACTTGGGATATCTCTTTTCTTGGAGGCTCTTGTCTTGGTAGAAGGAGGCTGGTCTTTCTTAGAAGGAGGCTTTGCAGATGGCTTCTTAACTTTCTTGGCCTTCTTTGCCAAAGATGTATGTTCTTCACTATCAGATTTCTACTTCTCAACTGGTTCCACCTCATCTGTGATGTTTATTGGTTCATCTTCTTCATCTTCAGAGTCCTTGTCTAATTCTTATGCAGTGTATGTAAGCTGCATTCCTTGTCTCTCCAAAGCAGTTAACTGACCTCTTACCTAGGCCTTACTCAATCTAATTGGTTCTTTCATTATGATATCTAAAGAACTTTCCTCTGCATTAGCCCAATTTGGCAGTGGGATTGGTTGATGATATTGGGCCTCCCAGGTTCCTCTGACCATGACATTCTCATCATCCTCCAATTGGTCAAGCACTGCAATAATGTGGAACTTCCCGATGAAGGCTAGAGATAGCCTTGAATGGGCCTTTTTCACTACTTCATAGTCATCCATGCAATTGCCCAAAAGTCCTCAATATGTATCTTGTGAAACAATTTCTTACTTGCAAATCTCCCCATCACTTTATTTATATCGAAGTGATCCCTTGCATTATAGTAATGAAGGTTAAGAAGTTGAAGCTCCTTGTCGGAGTGTTCAGCTGATGCCAAGGAAGGGCATGCATAATTCCCCTTACCAAACCTGATGGGAAACTGAACATTGGTTCTGTGCAAGTGCTTGAGTTTCTTAGCACAAGGTATCAATTGCCTAGTCAATTCTAGGAGCACTGTTTTATCATCATGATATCTGGGAAGTCTGTAAGCAATCCCAGTGAAACCTTGCACTCTTAGATATGTGAAATTTTCAAACTAGATGTACCACCTACCATATCTGGTTACTTCATTCATTACTTCAGTGGAAATCCTCAAGGCTATATTACCTTGCAGCAATCTGGCTATATACATTGTAAAAGCATCATTCACCCTTTTGAAATACATCAGAGATTGAGATGAGGTCAGCTGAGGGTAACACTCATATACTTTCGCTTAGGTCTGCTCATCATTTCCAGCTTCTCCTACTTTGGACAACCCAACATAGTGATTTCTCCTTGCTAGTGCATAGACAACATAGGATGTCCATCTAAATTATCTCTTCTCTTTGAAGTTGCTAAAGGCTTCATGAATGTTATCACTAAGGATTTGGGACCAGTGGAATTTAGTCCCTTTCAGTATCTCAATTATGATGACGAACATCCACTCCTCAAAAGTAGAGGCTGTAGGTAACCCATTTATTCTGCTTAAAAAGGTTATCAAATCCCCTATCTCATCATGGAAGTCACTTCTGTATAACACTTGGGGAAACTTTCTCATGGCCTCCTGCTTTTTGCCCAATGATCATTCATATGTTTTTTGCATCCATTCACATCCTTGTTGTAAGTCTCCTCTGATCCTTGTTTGTTTGGAATGGTCATCACTATGTGCCATGGAATATCAAAAGTCTCAGCCAGAGAGGGTGGACTTAAATCAGCCAGGATATCCCCATTGGTAGTTTAAATAGTCCTTGTCATGACATCATACCTATCTGCATATGTTACTATCAGTTCTGCACACTATACTGAGGTGGGGAAAGTAGCAGCTTGTGCAATACCATTGTCTTTAAGTGTTTTGGCCCTAGGAGTTGGATTTAGGCCAAAGATTCTCAATCTAAAGCCATCCAAGTCTATGTGACCTAGATCTGTATCCCCTATCACTCCACCTAGAATGAATCTTAGTCTCTAGAGGGATGCCCTTGAATTCGTACTTCATGATTTGAGCTCAGGCAGTCATCTAATCTGCAGGACTGGACCTTATAAGTTTGATACCTTAAGAACTTTCTACAAACTCCTAAGTTTGAGATCTAAGATTGCCAAGTGTACTACTAAACTCTTTGCCATGTTCAAAATGAATTTAATGAATCTGCTAAGCTACTGACATGCCTTTCATAAATCATAAATCTAACATTTATCATTGTACCCAATTCATAGCAATTCACCATTAATGCATGCAAAGAAAAACATTCAATGTTGCAAGAAATCTCATTGGAAGCATGTAAAACATCATTATCTATGCTTGTAACTTTAATTACATCATTTCAGGCATCTTCCCTTTTGAAAGTTCTTTAAAAACAATCATTTCTTACCATTTGCGCTAATTTTGGGGTCAACCGACCTGTATGCAAGAAAGTGCTATAATTGAGGTCCACCGACCTCAGTGGAGAAATCAAGCTCATCCGACCCAGGGTTCTATCAGTGTTTATGTGTTTTTCACTTTTGCGCAGGTTTCTTGTTTGACCGACTTGTGTGACTTTCAAAGGTCACTGACTTTAAGTTGGTTGTTTAGTTAATCAGTTAGAATTTAGCGCAAGACAATTGAGATCACCTTTACTACATTTGCGCAGGATCTGGCCGTGTCGGACCTGCGCGAGATTTGGGGTCAACCGACCAAGTCGGTGATGGCATGTTTTAGCGCAAGGTCGGACGGGATTAATTTTAGTGCAAAGTCATTCTTCTTATTTTCAGCGGGGTTTTGGACGTCACCGACTTGCGGAGATATTCTGGGCATTTGACCAAGTCAGAGACGGAGTCTTTTAGTGCAAGGTTGGTGCAAAATATTTTTAGTGCTAAGTAGCTTTCCAAAGTTCGTGAGGTTTTTAAGTCCCACCGATCTAATCAGTTAAAGCGGTAAAATCTATGGAGGTCGGAGGTCAAAGTTTTCAGCACTAAATGGATTTTAAAGTGCAGCGTGGGTTTTCATGGTCACTGACTGACTGGATGAGCTGAAATGTTTACAGGTTGGTTGAACTCAAGTTTGGCACAAAGGCCAAATGATTCCCTAGTTTACAAAGAAGTTTAAATTTGTCTAAATTGTGGACAAGCCTGGTTAAGTTGTTCTTATTTAGCCTATGGCAATCTAACTATGTTTTCATGGAGAAGTTCAGACTAGGGTTTGAGGGAGGAACAAACAAATTATGCATAAAACCCTAGCTGAAACCTTGAATTCATTGCTCAAAAAGGAAATGTACTTGAATGAAACCCTAACCGCATACAGAAGAAACTTTAAAGCGGCGAGATGGAACCCTACCTGGTTAAGTGCAGAAAATGCATTTAGGTTGTACAGGTAGGAAGCAGTCGTGGGATCGAACTTGAGGGCAACGATGGCGAAAATGCTCAATAGGTTGCAAAGGGGCTCTCCAAAATCTTTATCAAAATGCAGAAAATGAGTTAAACAATATGGATTAACCTTTTATTGTCTCCAACCAAATCGCCATTAATGCACGATGTACGCAGTGTTAGTTGACAGATTAGGGTTTTCGCGCGACTTTTCATTAGCTCCGACTTGGTGGGGAAATTGGGTATGACAGACTTGGTCGGTGAAATGTTATTTTAACACTGTGACAACAGACTCAATGTTATGCTATTTGCGGGGCTTTGAGGCTCTTCAGACTTGCGGGCATTTTGATATCCTCTAACTTAGTTAGTGATTGAACAATACAGTGCAAGTCGGAGACAGTTGATTTAAGCGCAGAAGTCCATCGGGAGGGAAACTAGTGCTAGATTCGATGATGAAGAGTTTTGATGCAAAGTCAGTTGGGATGTAAATCAACGCAAAGGTCAGTTAGAGAGCAATTTAGCGCAAAAGGGCTATTCAAAGCCACTAGAAGAGATACAAATATTTAACTTAGCAAATTCTTGAAATGATTTTCAACATCATCATTCAAACATGGCAAAAATGCACTTTGACCACTTGACTACTTAGGAGGTGAAAAATCTACTTGACACTCTAGACCAAATTTGAAAGAGGGGGTCCCTATTTTCTGAAAATGGGGTGTGCGTGCGAGGCACAATAGAACTTAGATTCCTCGAGGAATTAATCGACTTAGAACAAGAAGACTAGACACATTCCATTGCCTTGCAATAAATGAACTAAACATAATTAGAGAAAATGACCCTTTGGGTCACATCCAAATAACAATTCCCCTTCAACGCTTCCATCAACATCAAAACAATCACAAAAACCATCAACAACATGATTAATCCAACCGTGATCTATGGCATTCTACTTCCTCATGCCCCCTTAGTTCCACCACCACTTGACTGGATTTTTCCATGAGAGTATGAGTGACTGGAATGGGTGCCTTTGCAAGGACATGGTTCATGTGCTATCTTGGGTTCTTACTCACTCACAAATTGTTTGAGTTGATTTCAAACAACACATATTTTGGCGAAGACAACATGAAGAGAAAATCCTTCTGGGTGAGCTTCTTGAATTTCTATTGCTTCTCTTCCATTTCATCTTCATCCTTCTCTTCCATTCTATTACATTTATTTTGTAGTGTTTCTTTCACCCCTTGAATATGACAGAGTCGGATATAGTTCAAGGGTAAATTCTTACAAATGAAGCTCTCACTCCTAGCTTTGAAAGATACATTCCGCCAAATCTACTAGCACTAGTCTTAGACTGTTTCAGCTATGAAGACTTTGACTATGAGTATGGCTGATAAGAGGCCCGAAGATCCCTGACTTTCAACAATCCAACTTGGGATCAAGACACTAATATAACCCAAATTATTTCAACCAAAGCAAAGCACATCAAGTGCTCGCTTGGTCTAAGATTCATCAACATGGCGATCCTATGACAAGCTATATAGAAATGGATACCCAAATGGAGAATAAAGTGGGCCATCTAGAGAAGAACTTACAAGAAGCTCAAGAGGAATGAGAAGAACTTACAAGAAGCTCAAGTGGGCCATCTAGAGAAGAATTTAAAGGAAATTTAGATAATTTTCATTATAGTTTCCACTACCCCCATATTCTATTTGTTGACATTTTTCTATTATACTGCAAAATAGTTTGTTGAAATGAAAAATTATAATATCTTTTGAACATTGCATAAAAGCCTAGATCCACTTAGTAATAATAAAATTATAATCAACTGAAAGTAAAACTAAAACCTTAGAAATTAGGTATAAATATTAATATAAAAATTTAACATTAAAATTACTTAAATGTAAATTTTGAAAAGAAAGTAAATAATACTTTTAAAAGAGAAGAGAAAAATGGAAACATAATAATGCTTAAACATGAGTTAAATCAATAAATATTAATGTCTATAACCTATGTACTCTATTGGATATTTAGAAGGCTTATATTTTGTTAAGCAATGTCTTTTTGAGAATATTGACTAAAGTACTACTAGTCGCTCCACAGAGAAGAGCATTTAGAGGAATATCATACTCATATCTCAATGACTTCATTGGAGATTTCACTCTCATGTACATTTGATGACCAAGGTAAGTTGCCTTTGCATAGTTCACTTCTAATAGGAGTAGATGGTACTTGAACTGCCTCCTTCTTTTTATCCTCGTTCTCTGGTTGTAGCTCAACTGAGGAAGGTTTCATCTTTGTAAAGATAACACTTCCACTATAGAGAACCTTTTGTGTATCTGGATCCCAAAGCTTGTACCCCTTCACACCGATTTCATAGCCGATGAAGATACACTTTACTTCCTTGTTTTCCAACTTAGATCTCTTCTCAATAGGAACATGAGCATAAGCTTCACAACCAAATACTCTGAGATGTCTCATCGAAGGATTTTTACCTGACCACACCTCCATGGGTGTCTTTTCAACGAGCACTGATGTAGGAGATCTGTTAATTAAATAACATGCAGTGGCTACTACTTCTACCCAAAACTTATGTTCAAGACTAGCACCACTTAGTTCATACTCCTAGCCATCTCCATCAACATTCTATTCATCCTCTCTGTAACTCCATTTTGTTGTGGTGTGTATGGAGTCGTCTTGTGTATTTCAATCCTGTGGTCCTTATAGAACCTGTCAAATTCTGCCGAACAGAACTCACCGCCATTACCAGTCCTCAAACACTTAATCTTTCTACAAGTCTAATTTTCAACAAGGGCTTTAAAATCCTTAAACTGACTAAAGACTTCATATTTGCTTCTGAGAAAGTAAACAAATGTCCTTCTACTGTAGTCATCTACATGAATGAGACAAAATACATTGGATCTAACTAATGAAGGAACATTCACATGACCAAATACATCTACATGCACATAATCCAATAACCCAGAAGACTTATGAGAACTTTTGTAAAATGAAACACAGTGTTGCTTTCCATATATGCAATGTTCGCAAAAGTCAAACTTGAGATTACAATCATTAAGGCCTTCAACAAGGATCTTTGATTTGAGCATTCTAAGACCCTTTTCACCTATGTGACCAAGTCTTTGGTGCCACAACATTGTTTTCTTAGTAGGAAGCTTCATTTCCAAGGAATGAGCACTCTTCGGTACCCAAAAAGCACGACCATCAGATGTAGATTCTATAGACTTGTTTGTTGCTCTATCTGATGGTGAGAATGAAGAATCCAAAGGTATATTATTTGGTTTCACAAAAGAAATATTGCACTATACAATGCATGCATCTAGCTTGTACAAGATGCCAATCCTAACATCCTTTGCAAGAACCATAGATCCTCTTGTCATCTTGCATCCTCCATTTGAGAAAACAATCTACACACCAGAATCTCCAAGTTTACTCGCTGAGGGTAGGTTCCGTGCTAAACCCGAGATATGTAGCACACCATCAATCCCCTTCACTCTACCATTAGGGAATCTGATCTTGACTCTTCCACGGCCAACAATATTCAGGTGAGAGTCATCACCCAAATACACCTTTCCACCATCATATTCTTAATACTTTGAGAAAAAACCTTTGTGAGAGGTCATGTGGAAAGAAGCACCTGAATCTATTAACCACACATCTTCTAATGCATGTGTTGCCAATGCTACAACAAAAGCATTTGCATCTTCATGAGAGGATTTTTTAGAGTCTGAATCAGAGAAATCCTTCTTGTTTTTTCTTTTTCTTCTCCTCATTGCACTCTTTACGGATATGTCCAGTTTTGCCACAATTCCAACATTTCACCTTGGACTTTCCAGGAGACTTTGATCTCCCCGGAGACTTGGACATTGACTTCTTGTCCTTCTTCTTGCCTTTCTCTTTTATTCTAATGCGTATGGCAAGGGCTTCCTTGGCCATCATAGAAGACTTTCTTCGCATCTCTTCAGACAAAAGCGATGCTACCACCTCATCTATTTTCAAACTGGTGATGTTACTTCCAGTAGCCATAACCAGGTGATCACATGAGTCTGGCAAAGAACATTATAGAAGCATATAATGATCCTCTTCTGATATCTTGTCACCAACAGATCCCAACTATGCCACAAGCATATTAAATGCATTCATGTGTTTAGGAATGGATCCTCCATCTTCCATTTTTAGAGAATACAACTTCTTTTGGAGGAATAATTTGTTCACCAGGGATTTAGCCTAATAAACATCACCAGTCTTCTTCCAAAGTTCCTTCGTAGTCTTCTCTTCATGGACATTCAAGAGCATGAAATTAGCCAAACAGAGTCTGATAAGACCCTTGGCTTTTATATCCATCATATCCCAATCTTCTTGAGAGGTGTTTGTTGGTTTTGTACTAGATATTGCATCCCACAGTTCTCTATCTACGAGCATATCTTCCATTTTCAACTTCCATAGTTCAAAGTTGCTACCATTGAACTTCTCCATTTCAATTCTACTAGACGTGCTTGCCATCTTTTACTTGCAATCAGGTTACTGAATTTTCACAACTACAAAACTCCCACTGAACTAAGATTAGACAAAAAACCCTTCTACCCACAACAAGAAATTGAGCTGATTAGGCTCTGATACCAATTGAAAGAAAGCACAGGTGCAGAAACAACTTCTGAACTAGTCTTATTAGGAGAGGGTTGCAATTAATTCTTTTGAAATCTTTCTACGATTACAAATTATTATGATGCACATTCATTTAGTTAATTAAGATTTAAAATATAAAAACATTAACACAATGATTTTACGTGGGGAAAACCTTTTCAGGTAAAAAACCCCACTCCAAACACACAGTTCAATTATATTACTGTAATATGTAAATGGTTACAATGTAATTCTCATAACAAGTGCTTCTTCAGGAGTCTTCACTACTGCAGAATCTGGAAATAAATCGACAGCATTTTGACTCTTTAGAATAGCTTCAACATGTAAATTAACTTCTTCAAAAACAATGAAATAGACTTTAATGCAAGAGTTGCAAAAGCCAAACACCCTCAAAAAGCTAACTTAGCTTTCTCCACAAACTCCCATGCAAAAGATTACAAGGCATCTGCTTTCCATTCTACTTTAAAGCATAAAAAAACTTATTGAATCTCCCTTGGTGTCCACTTCCCAAAAAAGAATATTTTCCAACTTGAAAATCTTTTCTAAATCGAAAATATTTTCCAACATGAAAATCTTTTCCAAATTAAATAATTTGAAAATCTTCAAAAAAACAAAGCATATCCTCTTCCTGGGTGCTCCAAAGAGATATGGATAATTTTTTCCATAAATAGTAACTTCCTGCAATAAAAACCTACTAAACAAGACTCAAGGTCATCTAAGGTGACACTCCTTGATTTTCTCAACAAAAAAAAAATAGTTTTTTGAGAAAAAACAAAAAGCAAAAAGCACAAAACAATTTTTTCCTAGAATGACTTAAAAACACCAAATCCAAAAAAGCAAAAAGTAAAACTACTTTTTCACCTCCTAAAAAATAGGAAACACCAGAGAGGACTCTAAGGTTGAGACACCTTAATCCCAACAACAAGGGGACCAAGCCTGGAATTTGACGGTCACCCCTGCCTGTCATATAAAAATTTTGACAGTTTTATCATTTAACTACCTTTCAATTGACGTTTTAAAAAATAAATAAGTTGTCAAATAAAAATAGCCAACCGCAAACTGTACCAAACTGCTAGATAAGAGGACACTAGGGTTCAAATACACTTGACTTTGCTCTTGATTTCTTGGATGTTGTAGAAAATTGTATATAATGCCAAGTTTTTTTCATGGATGTATGGTAAATATTTAGAAAGGCTAAAATGTGGTTGATTCTATTTTTTTATTTCATAAATTTAACATGAAGTCATGAAGTTTATTAGTGCATTTTTTTAACTGTAAAGAAATTTCACTGTTCCATTGAGTTTTTTAATTCTATAATTGCAACAGATGAGATTTGCAAAAAATTCTAGCAAATCTATACAAGTAACAATAATATAAACACTTTAATACAATTTCTACATCCACTTGCAAATTACAATCATTTAAACAATATTTTAAAAAGAGAGCAAAGCAATAAGTTTCTAGCCATATCTTAAGAGGAGCTCTCTTGAAGTTTGAGAGAACTTTCAATTGCCACACTCTACTTAGGTGGACTTACAAATTGAATAACAATAGAGGAAGTAGCAGCAAAATTTTTTATCCCTGTAAGTAATTGTAAATCAGCTCTTAATTACAATCTATAGCTCTTCTTAATATCTCTAATTGTAATTTGTAAAGTTATCCTTATTCCATATATAATAAATAATGAAATAAAAATAAAAAACTTTTGCTTTGTATTTTTTTTCTAAATTAGAAATTAGAAATAAATTACAAATTAGAAATAAATTATTTTATAGAGAAAGTAAAGATTTTTTTTTAAATTGATTTTTAAAAATAAAAAACAATATAAAGATTTTGTTTCTAAATTGAATTTATTGAAGAGAAACATTCTAATTTAATATATATTCAAGATAAAGTTGATAAATATTGTAAAAGAAAAAAACATTATTTATATTTCTATAACAAAAAATGATATATATTATAATAAGAATATTATATAAAATTTTACGGTTTACTAATAATTTAAGGAGTCATATATACGGTTATATAAAAATTTAGCAAGTCAATGTATACATTCCAATAAATTTTAGAGTTGTAAAATATGGTCTAAAATAGCAAAAACGGTCAAATAGACCATCAAATTCCAAGTCTGAAGGGGACCTCCTCCCCATCCACATATTCAACAATATACATTCTATTATTATTATATAATTAATTATAATTTCATTAATATTTAAAATATCAAATTTATAAATTATATATATATATACAATGAATTAAAATTAAATAACCACATTAATATAAATATTATATTAATATAAATATTAAATTTTTATTATAATATTTACATAAACTTAAAATAAATAAAATAATATTATTTGTTTAACATTAAAAAAATATTTGTTTAATAACCAAATCAGGAATTTAGCCACTCAAAAATTAATTAAACAAGTTAATCTGTTAGTAGTGCCATGCTTCATTCCATTCCATTCCATACTTCCCTCCCAATCATATTGTTATGCTCAATTTTAGTGTACTTGATTTTACTCAAAATAGTATTTGGCTTCATTCCATTCCATACTTGTCTCTCAACCATATTTCTCTACTTGATTTTAGTGTGTTTGTTTTACTCAAAATAGTATTTTGCAAAATGTGTCCTTAAGAGCTCAAATGTGTAAGGTGCAGATTCAATCCATAGACCTCGGAGTGCATGTACACCGTCCCTTACAATATCTTCCCATGAAATTTGCTAAGCTTTAGTCTAGTTTTTTATTAGGTTACCTCATGTCCTCATGTGGGTGCTTAAGTTTTTTTTTTTTTGCTTAAATTTGCACAGTTGGAGTGGCCCCATGGAAATTTACAATTATGGGAAAAGGATAGTATAGAATCTTTCATTATTTTTATGGAGCAGCTACTGTTTTTTTCTAAATTAAGATAATTAAGATATTTTGTTTTTTGTTTTTTTTATATAGTAAAAACTACAAATTAAGATAACTGCTTAAAATAGAAAAATAAAATATTCACGGGTCACTAGCTCCACAAATATCTCCTAAAAAAATTCAGAAATGGCTGCTAGCCAAAATAAGCTAAGGACCGGGGCCTAAATTTGATGGTCAACCCTACCTATCAAGCAAAATTTTGATAAGGGTTACTCATTCAAAGATGCCCTTAAAATATTATAAGGCATTTTAGTATAAGTAAAATTATATATAAACCAAATATATATCATCATAATCTTATGTAAATTGACAGTCTGTCCAAAATCTCTCCTTTCATGTGATACAGAAAATCTCTCCTTTCATGTGATAGTCTTTTTAAAATTTTGATTTTATTTTTTAAAATTTTGATTTTATTTTGGGGGAAAAATGCCTAAATACGACCATACGGCCATCAGATTTAAGCCGTGATGGGGCCTTAATAATTGTGTTTTTATCTCGCTTTATGAGCATTTTAGGTTATCGCTAGTTGAATTTGTTCTGTAGGCGTTTTAGTTAGATGTTTTTTTAAACAGACTGAAATTGCATCAAAATTCCTGTGAAAAATGTCCGCGCAAGCTTTGATTCATACATTAACAAAAACATGAACGATAACGTACATACATTGAAGAAAGAAAGATGCTGACAACCGTATTATTTAAGACATGAAAATTAATTGGAAGGTACCGAAAATTATAAAAATCATATAGTGTTGAACAATTAAATTCACACGAGAATAGATGGCTTCCATTGCAGCAGGAAGCTCTTATTCAGATGGGCCGAAAACTTCGAATTACGGCTACAATGGAGAGGTAATCCCTAATTAGTCAGTCATAATGTCGTGACTATAATCACTAATCACTAATGGGGTTATGGAGTGGGAGTGCGGGGACGGTGCCTGGCCGCTCCACAGAGCAGAGCATTCGGAGGAATATCATATTCATCTCTCAATGACTTCACTGGAGATTTTATTCTCACATACGTTTGCTCACCCAGGTACTGCCTTTCCCATGTTTCTGACCTCAGGTTCCACATTCCTGCATTATCTAAGCTTAAGAAAACAGCAGTCCACGACTTTGGATATACCTGAGCAATCCATCAGACTCAATATTAACATTTTCCGTGCCAGTGCTAAAATGGAATGAGACGTTCATATTTCATGGTTTGTGTATACCTGTGTTGTGCAGCGATAAATTGCATCGAACAGATTGTAGCCCTTCCTGCTTTCCTCCGTCCATTCTCCTCCGTCCATTCTGTTACATCAAAATTAAATGTATTGTTGTTCGTCTTGGCAAAATAAAGGCATTGCAAAATTGAAAATTTTAACTTACCCCACGACAAAAAAGGAATATCCATCCAAATGCCATGACTGTATTTTGTCTTCATAGTTCTGGAACACAATCTCAATGAAATCCCTGTACGTTCCATTGATCACGGCAGTTTGCAGATATGGAGATCTATCATCAGGACTGTCCGGAATACCACCCAAGTCGAATATTCCACCAATATCATAGTAATCTGCAAGCTTCAACGGTGTGCTGGGTCGCTTGAAAGAAACACCATTTACTGCATAACGCTGTTTTCCATTGATTATGGCGGCAGAACTTGCGAGCTTGATGGTTCGAGTAATAGTGATGTTCCCATAATGGTATGATCCTTGGGGATTAGGACGAGCTGCACTGGCTGTCAGGTTCCATCTGCACAACAATTCCATTTAAGAAATCAAAACAATATCGATTGATCTAAATCCTTAAGTTCTATATACACAACAAAAATATGAGGGTGCTTCTCCCATTGTAAGACAATTATTCACCCCGTAATCCCATTTTTTGATGTCATGCCTCTATCCCATTATCAGTGACTTTTAATTTAAGGCTACAAACAGATCTATATTTGTTTAGAAGAACAAATTAGCCCTTCACATCTACAATTTTTTCTTTACAGATAACAAACACTAATCATAGAAATTACGAAAGATCCTTTGATTTGCAAAAGAAGTTAGGGCAATTTGGAATCAACTCTGAACAGACATTATGCATTCCAAACCGTTTTTTAAAATGAAAATAAGAAATAGAGGATGCTAAACCTCAAGTAAGAAGCAGGGCCAAACCTGATGGATTTTGCCTGGTTCAGAGACCAGTCAATTTCGATGGTTGGACCTCCTGGAACAGCTCCAGAAACAGCCTTCTGAGAATTGCTGTAACGGAGGATTCCATAACCCGTGAGAATAGGAGTGGTGAAACGAGTAGATGCAACAAGGTAGTAGTCCTGAGGTGGTTGATCGGCAGTCACCAGAACAGAGTAGCTCTGACCAACATGGATATCAAGAGAATCATAGATACTTTGGACAGTGTGAGACCCCTCCACTTCAACAAGCTTCAATTTGTGCCCCTCAATCCTGAAGTTCAGAGAGGATGATAATCCTACATTTGAAATCCGAAGGCGATATGTTTTCCCTGCAAACCAACAGATATCAGAGGAGTGTTTGCAAAGCAACCAGATCTAACAAAGATTTAAGGCATCACTTGCAAATCTGCTATCAGTTTATCAACAACAAGATCTTACCTTGATCCACTGTCAATTCAAAACCATTTGGTCCTCGGCCATTGATGAGAACACCATCAGGATTACCCAGAGATTTCCCGATGTCAAGCGTTCTCCGAAGGATCTGCTCACAAAATAGTCAGAAAGTATGGTAATGCAAGAAAATGCTTCCAAAACAATATGCACTGGAAGAAGTTAGATCTAACAAATTTTCTATAACATTCAAAAGAACACAAAGTTTCTACAATGAATACAAAGTTTTCCTTTTCACTGTGGACATCACCTATCACTTACAGTATGATTTCTCTTGTACCAGTCACCTATGAGCAGAGTGACATCACCATCAGGATCAGGGAAAGGCACAGGAATCAGGGGCCTGCTAACAACTCTAAGGCCTCCGAAGCCTCCTGCTGCCTTATGGTAGTACATTGATGGGAAGTAGAAATAGCTTCCTATCTGATCCTTCACCTGGAACTTGTATGTGAAGTTTTTCCCAGGTGGAATGGGACAATTGGTTCCAAAAACTCCATCTTGCCAGGAGTTTTTCCTCTGTTGTACCCCATTCCTGTAACAGAAACATGTATGTTGGATCAGTGCATTACAAATCACAAAAAAAACTCGCTGAGATTCGGAAACTACCATGACAATAGGAATTTCTGGTTTAAGTTATTAAATACATTAATAACAATGTTGTCATTTGTCGTGCTGTCAATCTCAGGTCCAGGAAATAGACCATTGATCAGAATTCCCTGCAACAGCATTAGAGATGAGTGATGTACTTAGTCACCAATGACGACTAAAATGGAACACATTAAAGTAGATGTAAATTGAAAAAAGCTCACCTGTTGAGGAACACCAAGAGGCCATATGGTGCCATATGTAACATTCCAGGTAAAGAATTTATATGGATCTTCTGCTAGAGCAGAGGAAGTAATGAATGCTATAATCAAATACACATGTACAATGGAACGCCACAAACAACCCATTGAACTCTCTGCTCCAAAACTTGATCTCCCTACTCCTTTTCACGGCAAAACCCAAGTACTGCAAGTGTATTTTGTCTTCACCAAAATGTCAGGCCAGTCCTTCGCATTTCAAATTCAGGGCATGTCACTTTTTCTCTCCCTCAAGTAGAAAGAGTCTCACACCCCATTAGGTTGGCAAACTCTTCCATATATAAATACTGAAAACCAAGTAGATGTTTACTAAATTTAGCATTAAACTTTTATCACAATTTGTGAAGTGATCAACAAATTTCAAGGCGGACCATGTTCTGCCAGTTACCTTCCTTCCACCCCCCATCAGAATCAACAATTACGATGGATTCAAATTTCAAGGGCATAATAAAAAATTTAAAAAAATTCCAAGATACAATTTAAGAGAAGATATATCAGAATCAATAATACGAAATATTCAAATTTCAAGCTCTACGGTATAATTAAAAAATAAAACATAAAATTCCAAGATACAATTTAAGAGTCAACATACCATATATCTGGCTACCAATGTATTTTAACCTACGGAGTCGGGACTCTCAAATTCATGTGGGAAACTCTAGAGAAAAAGGCATACTTCTTCTATTGCTAAACTAATCTAAACTAAATTATTCTAAGAAATTGAAAAAGAAAAACTAATCTTAAAGCGATAGCAAGAGGATAAGGATTAAGAGAGATAAGGTTAGGAAGTCTTGATAGGGATAAAGAAAAATGGTGGATGATAGAGTGTCAAAAGGGTGATGAGGAACCCATGCATCTATAGTTTTTAACAAATTAATGCGGGAGACTCTCGAGAAAAGGCCGACTTCTTATATTCTATTGCTAAATCAATCTATATTAGACTACTCTAATAGCATGTCCCCATGCAACTGCTTAGCTTATTTTAGCTAGCAGCCATTGCTCAAATTTTTTAGGAGATATTTGTGGAAATATTTTATTTTTCTGCTTATTTTAAGAAACTATATTAATTTGTAGTTTTTATTATATAAAAAATAAAAATAAATTATCTCAATTATCTTAATTTAGAAGAAAATAAAAAAGGGGAAGGAAGGAAATATATGTAGCCACATGGCATATTTTTCATTATGCAGTGGTTGCTTATTTCCAGGCCCCTCTTTTTTCCCACGGCTTATTTGCAAACTTATGATCTTGGAGAAAAGAGCATTCATTGTGTTTCTAGAGCAGATTTGTATTTTCATTTTGTCTGTTGTTGCAGATTTGGAATCATCATCCATCTCCTTATGAGTTGAAGGATCTTCATTCTCCTAAGGGCTTCACCTCTAAGGTGATATCATTGTTATTTGAATCATTATATCATCATTTTTAGCCTTTGCCCTACTAGGGCATGCACTCTCTAACAATGGTGTTGGGAAGCTTGATTGCTATCCCAGGATTTGACTGAGGCAAGTCCCTAAATACCACAACCCACAAAACCCTATTCTTTTTGTCTGTAGGTTACAGGTGCAAGATTTGAGGAAGTGAAGAGACAGAAAGACTGGGCAAGGGTTAGGGTTTCGAGATCCAACAACATTTCAAGAATATTCCTCTGTGGAAGACGGGTGCCCATGAAATCATCTTTTTTCCTAAATATGCATCAGATCTAGCATCAGGACAATTTCTATAATATTTCTCCAATTTTTAGTTTCTGAAGATTCTATCCTTCTAGGCTTGGGCGACCACAAAATAGTCTCCTGACATTCTAGCTTCTAAGACATAGGTTCTAATATCTCTTTGATCAATCTTGTGAAATTGGTTTCTGAATATTTGTTGTACATCTCTTGTTGTGATCAGATCTTTACAAATCTAGGGTTTAGTGTATTAATTGACTTAGGGTTTGATAAAAGGCCTGATTAAATCTAATCTTTCCATAGCACTCCTAAGTACAAGACATGTAGCTGAGTCCGCCTCCATTTGGTAGTGATTTGGCTTAGTCTTGTCCTTGAATGTTATTGAGAAAGAGGGTTTGATTTAGTGTGCATGTTAGACTTCATCATTCATCTTTTTCACCCTTAACATTTTGGTGAACCTCTAGCTTTGAGCATTTGCATCTTACTGATAGTTAAATTCAGATCTTGCATTGATTCATAGCATACTTATCATTATTCATTAGAAGATTTTGCATAATCTTGAAAAAAGTGAAAAATTAAGCATTCTAGGTTAGAAAAAGACATAGTTTTGCATTGCTTTCATTGCATATGATAGAAAGATTCAAATTTCTGATTTATGCATTAGATCTGATACATATTTCAAAATACAATCATAGCATGATATTGTAACTTGCATTTGACAATCTCATTTGCTACCTGGTTTTGTTGAAAAAACATTTTTCCTAAAACCTAGTCAATTTCAAAATCCATGGTTTATAGTCAAAATCTTATTTTATATTTTGCTGCTATCATAAACCTTCATTCAAATCTAATTTTGCATTGAAGGATTGCATCATTTTCCATCCCGCATTTCAAAAAATCACAATTTTTACTTTAAGAACTTTATCTTCTTTCTCACACTACTTTTCATATAGTCTTAAAATCATCTACATTGCCCTTTGGTGCAGCACTTTTCATATTGTAGTCACTTTTCTTGTAGTGAAATCAGTGTGTTCTTATTTTCAAAAATCTAATTTCCCCAAACTAGTGACTTGGTGTGTAAAAGGTCTATCATACTTTCATCATAGATGCTTCTTGCTATTCATCTTTGGAAGCTTTGTTTGCATACATCATAGATTTTGAATTTTTTTCCAAATTCACTAATAGGATCCTCAAGTTTTACATCACATAGCATACATATATGATATCGACATTTCTATGTGTTCCATATATGTGATTCTTTGCTATATATATGATTTTGATAGCTTCACAATTCTCATGGGTATATATCCTTTGATATTAGAAGATCTCACTAAATTCATGAGTAGTCATGAAGAAGATGATGATTATCCCTTTTCTACTACATTTCATGATGATATCATGGACATTATCTCTAATACATATGAAGTTGACATAGCCTTGTCTATCTCACCCAATGATTTAGAACCCTCTCCCAAAATGGTCCCCACTTGTGAGGATATCTTGGCGTAAGAAGATGAAATCATTGATACATTCCTTAGTACTACCCTACCTTCTCTTCATTCTAATGTTTCTTCTTTACACAATGAAGCATTAGAGAATGAAGAGATTCCTCAGCTGATCGATAATGGATGTTCATCTACTACTCTTACAACTCTTATCAACAACATAATGCATAACGATCTTATAACCCATCCTATAGATCTCCTACCTTTGCTTAAATATTTAAGTACCTTGATTCTCTCTAAGGATGCAAGACCATTAATAATTCTCCTTTGGTTGCATGTTCAACACGCCTGGACATCACTAAAGATGTAATAATCAACAATCCTCTTAATTAAACTCTACCTTCCCTTCATTCCAATGTTCTCCCTACAAAAGAAGAAGCATTAGTGGACGAGGAAATGTCTATCACATTAAATGCTTTAGGGATGGGTGTTTAGATTAATAAAAAAGAGAATATAACATTGAAACAGTTCAGAGTGTTCCAACAACAATCAACCAACTAAAAAATGAATTTTTAGAGTTCCTCCTACGCCATCTTTACATGAGCTAGGAAAAAATCCTCAAAGGTAAAACTATTCATTACAAAATCATAAGATTACCTCTCGACCAACTTCCTCTTCACAAATACTAGAAGGTGTGAAAAATCAGGAACCCTTGATGGCTAACAATGAAACTCTCTCAGAAAATACAATTACTGAGACTAGAAGGGAAAGGAGAAGAAAGCACCATGACTTAACAGTACATATAAAAATCAAGATCAAAGATGACCATTAGCAGGTAAGTATTTCTCACCCATTTAACCACTTTTGATGTAGCACCTCTTTGAGTTGCTCTCACAGGTGGCCTCCTCTAATGTGTTGTGTTGTGTTCCCCCGTGCTGTGTTAAATGTTGTTTAGGTTTCCTTGAATGACCCTTGATACTCTTGTAAGGTCAAGGATACAAGGAGACCACCCTTGTTGTGACCCTTCTTCTATTTGTTTCTCTATTCTTCTACTCTCCTCTATCTTATTGTAATTTTTGTGTGGTGCCTTGGGGGCATAACGTTGTGAAGGATATCTTGGGGGCATCTTCCCATGCTGTGTTCCTTAGTCATCTTTGTCTCCTCTCTCATTTTTAGCGTTTACATTCTTCGGTGGCTCTACTAGTCGAAGGATGATGAAAACAAATAAATATTGATAAGGACCATGCATCCCTACAACAAGAAAGAAAAAATGGACCCAATCCATAAATGAAGATGGAGTTTTAATATTACTAACACTTGACTAGTAGAATCACCTCGTGTTGTGATCATGTGTTGTGTTGTGAAGATTATTGTAACAAACCTTTGTAATACTCTAATCTACTTCTATGCACTTTTGTTTGTTTTGTATCTCACCTTGTAGCTACACTCAGTTATAAGATACCTAAAGTATAACCTCATGGCTATACTCAGATCTGAACCCACAAGTATAGCCTTGGATTGTTTATGTGGTATGTTACCTTATTTATATACATGAATATTATTCGAATTTGATACTAACATGTGTGTTTGTTGGGAACATTCAATGATTGTTAGAAAATGTCACTTTTTGGGCATGGGATTTGTGAAATCTCTTGTTCCCTTGCATGTTATCTATTTACCTTAAATGTGTTTGATACCAGCAAGAAGGATTAACCACTTTTAGATGGGGGCATATATTGTGGTTGATTATTTTAGATATTGTTGGTAAATCATGTTTGCATATACTTCCTTTTCACTATAAGGTATTTATAGATGTAGGTGGGGTTGTGTACTTGTTTTGTTTTGTGTATACCTCCTTTTCACTATAAGGTGTTTTCAGGTGCATGTGGGATTGTATACTTGGTGCAAGCTTCCTTTTCAATATAAGGCATCTGTGGATGTGGGTGGAGTTGCATTTTGAAATCCCTTTTGTAGAAGGTGGGATTGTGTATTCCCTTGAGCGACTGCACTTCCTTTTAGAAAAAGTACTCTACAGAGGCAAGGTTGGATCTTGAGTTATTCACCCTTAAGAATTTCTTTGGCGGTTGTGGTAGCATATCTCAATCATTAGGTGTAGTGATGAGGTCCTTCCTATCACCCATATTTGCTATGTATAGATGTATAGTGTGTGGATGACCTACTATACAATGCTCATGTTTTCCATCTGTTTTCCTTCTTCCTTATGTGTCTTGCATGTTTTTAGTGGTATAAAGGTGCGTAGTATTCAAATTATGGACCTGGATGGATATAGAAAACTTATGATCTTAGAGAAAAGAGTATTCAAATTATTCATTGTGTTTTTAGAGTAGATTTCTATTGTCATTATATGTGTTGATGCAGATTTAGAATCATCATCCATCTCCTTATAAGTTGAAGGATCTTCATTCTCCTAAGGGATTCACCTTTAAGGTGATATCATTGTTATTTAAATCATTCTATCTTCATTTTGTTTATCCTCTACCTTGCTAGGGCATGCACTCTCTAACAATAGTGTTGGGAAGCTTGAATGCTATCCCAAGATTTCACTGAGGCAAGCCTCTAAACACCATAACCCCCAAACCCCTTTTATTCTTGTGTGTGGGTTATAGGTGTGAGATCCAAAGAAGTGAAGACACAAGAAGACTGAGAAAGGGTTAGGGTTTCAGGATCTGACAACATTTTGGGAATTTTCCTTTGCGAAAGACTTGGGTGCCCATGAAATAGTCTTTCTACCTAAAAAGACATCAAACCTGGCATCAGGATAGTTTTGTAACATTTCTTCAATTTTTAGTTTCTGAAGATTCCATCCTTCTGGACTTGGGCACCCATGAAATAGTCTCTCGACATTCTAGATTCTAAGAAACATGTTCTAATATCTGTCTGATCAATCTTGTGATATTGGTTTCTAAATATCTGTTGTGCATCTCTGTTGTGATCAGATTTTTACAAATCTAGGGTTTAGTGTATTAATTAACCTAGGGTTTGATAAAAGGTATTGTTAAATATGATCTTTCCATAACACTCCTGAGCACAAGATCTAGTTGAGTCCACCTCCATTTGGTATTGATTTAGCTCAGTCTTGTCCTTGAATGTTATTGTGGAAGAGGGTTTGATTTAGCGTGCATGTAAGACTTCATCATTCATCTTTTTCACCCTTAACAAGTTAAAACCCTTGGTAGCGCTCAACTCCTTATCTTTCCTAGCTAAAAATACTAGGGGATCATAACTCTATAGGAAACAATCAAACAAATAAGAGTGAATTAAAAATAAGAGATCAAAAAAAAAAGTGTGATAAATCATAAGAAAAAAAATTAGAATAGAAGAATACCAAAAAGCATAAAAATAAAAAGTAAAAGCAAGAGATTCAAGTGAGGCATTGCAAAAAAGAAAAAAAATAAAAAATACAAAAAAGAGAGATAAAAAAAGAGTGAAACAGAGAATATTTTTTGTCTGTACTCTCAAGTGGAGATAAATGTAAGCTCGAAGCTATGAGGGTGACATCTATTAGAGAAAGTAAAAATAGAGGCACAAAGCACACACATGCATAAGCTGAGAATTACTAGAAGTCTAGCTATCTTTAGGCCATCTTCTATTTTGGAGATTTTCCTTTACCCCAAGTCTATCTTGTTGGTCATCCTTTGATCTAAATCTAGCAAATGCTAATAAAACATGTTGTTGGTCTAAGTTGAAATTTTTCCAATATGTTTTGTTTGAATGAGGATTAGTGTTTAGCCTTTAGCGAATCCCAAAATTTAGAAGCATTCCATCTCCTCCTTGTCCCCACTTGAGTTCCAAATCCAATCTCAAATGTTTAGTAGGTCTTTCTATACCAAGTCAACTCGCAATCCCCTGAGTCAAAAATCCTACTTAAGAGTAGTCACACTGTTTGTTGCACTTAGTTTCAAAATCAAAGAAATGAAACATGTTATAACATCATGGAACTTATAGCACTTAGAACATAATACTTCACATTTCATATGTTTGAATCACATTTATACATAATGTATCTCATTCATATAAAAAAAGGACAAATCAAATTGCATTATTCATGTGTCATCATCATATGTTTGCATCCTCCTAACCAAAATAAAAGCTCTATCCAACCATATGCATAAGAAGGAAAGCGAAGTACAAGATATCAACTAGAGCTAAATATATATTATAGATCCTAACCAATCAGGTCTCACAACAATTTAAGTATAAAACAATGTCTACTTGTACAAGTCACTCCTCCAATGGAGTCATAAGAGTAAGATTGTGCAATCAAGTGCATAAGTCTCCCTATGCAAGGGGACAAGGGTATAAATATCTTCAATAAACATAGGCTTCACAAATAACTCAAGAAGTATCAAGTTAGACCTTCACGAAATCTTTAAAACACCATAAAAAGTAAAAAATTGAAAAAACCCTAAAAATTTGTAAAACCTCAAAAATCTCTCAAAATTGAATATGTTCTTCAAAATCTGAAATAAAAGGAGAAATAATTCTTCTCTCTATTTTAGCATGTGTTTTATTTGCATAGTGCTCTTGTACCCACATTGCATTCTTTCAATCTTGTAGGCACCCTGTTGCACATATGCTACCTAAGGTTGTCAATGATGTGGTTGTCATTAATGTCAACACTTAGTTTGGGTTGTCATTGATGCTTATGTTGATGATATAGTATGATGGTGTGCTAGTAGTGATGAATTTGATATTCATGGTTGATGTCATGCCTTGTTTAATGTCAATTGAGTATGTTTGTTGTCAGCAGAGATGATATCATGATGATATATTAAGATGAGAATTAGAAGCAATAAGATAAGGATTAGAAGTAATGTTGATATTGGGGAGATGTTGATGGTTTGTAGCATGTTTTATGCTCTCTCCTATTGTTCCTAATGAAGTATGTGTTGCTACAAGGAGGCTCTAGTCTCCAGATGTTGGTGAAGGTTTCTGTTGTAGGAAGTTGCAGTGAAGACTTATTGGGAGAATTCTCTGCATTCCTCCACCTTTGAAGAAATGGTCATGTGGTTCCAAAGTTTTAAGTTTAGTATGTTGTGAATGTGCTACATTCAAATTTTCATATCATTTGTCCCTCCACAGAGAAAGTTGTAAGTGATAGAGTGCAGGACTGTATTGTCTGGTGGCTAGTTTCAGTTTCTGTTGGCTTGCACCAACTTGTTGATGTGTGAAGTGGCAAATTGATGATGAGGAGTGTACTTGTGACAAATAATGTGAGGTTCAAAAGTCTTTGTCTATTAACCAGAAATAAACCATCTAAAAGACTTTCCTAAATCTTTCTGTGACCAAACTCACACTAATAGCTCAACCGGTTTTAACTTCAGCGAGACTTGTTCTATCAGTGGACCCTTGCACACTTTGGCCGACACACCGATCACTCTGATGTCACCTTCAAACCACACATGTCGGCAAGACTTAGATCATCGGCAAACACTTATGAACATTGGCCAATATGCCGATGACGGTTAAGTCCCCCTCATCTTAACCGTAATGGCTTCCCTGCTGGTTAGACGCAACTATATCGGTATGACTCACCCTATCGGCAGAACTTCAAACTTGTTTCCTAATGCATTGATGGCATTATCTTCGGTGAGACTATTCTCATCGGTGAATACTTATCAACTTATGCTGATACACCGATGGACTAACCCCCCCTCTTCGATGTGTCTTGAACTATTGGTGGGACCTTCTCCAGAGTTGCTGATACGTCAATTCCTCTTGATGGATCTCCGTCGGTGTAAATTATTCCTTCTCACTCTAATACCCTCAATCGGTAAGACCAACACTGTCAGTCCAACATCAAGTTTTCTACCCGATGCGCTGATACTCTTGACTTCATTTGACTTCGGCAGAAACTCGGTTCTGAGTCCCAGCGATACGCCGATGGGGTTGTCACTCTCACACAGTCTGATCTATAGTCTATGCCTAGCACATAGAGATGCTAGGGCATGCTACTGTGTACACTCCTCGGTCAGGAACATCTGTCCGTCCAAAAAAGTAAATGAAAAGAAAAACAAACAAAAAACATATGTACAGACCGATGCCATTCCACTAATTTCTTTGGAAATCCACCAGTGGAATGGTTATCTACTCATCTTCGACAATCTAGAATAACTATTTCAATTCAAATGACATAAAGCTATTATGAACAAATAGGAAGAATTCACAACACAGATCAACCACAGAAAATGACAGACATAAATTATTATTTCTCAGATGATTTCCAAATCACAATCCTCAAATCTACTGAACCCTTCTCAGTTGCTCCTCTGTACTTTTATTAAGCCAGAGTTGGAAGATCAATGGTTGCTCGACAATTAGGGAAGGCCAACTACCCTGAATCCCAATTGACTCTAGGGTATGTGCAGGATCATTGTGGGCCAAATAGTGGCAATAGGAAAAAAGCATGTTTTTACTTAGCCAAATTCATGACTTTGCAAAGTTTGACTTTGAAACAGATATCTATTTGGTTTGGATACCAAACCAAAATGGATATCCATTCCAAAACAGATATCCGTTTCTAGAAATACAAAACTGATATCCATTTTGGATTTCATGCCCCTAAATTGCTTTACCCAATCCTTCATATGATTTGATTCATGATACATGGTTTGAGAAGGATACACATGATATACCCTTACCCTCTAGTGATAAAATTATGAATGATACTTTATGTGGTGAAGCTACACCTTCGTTAATCCTTCATGACATTGTTATTCCTTGTGATGATGATGTCCTTCATGTGATATGTTAGGACATAATGTAAAGTTAACATGGCATGAACTCTCTTGGAAGGGTAAGCATGGACTATAAGAACATTGAACTAGTTGGATCTATTAAGCTTGCCATTTATGAAAGAACCTTAAAGGTTAACCTTAATTAGGTAAGGTTATATTTCAACGTGGTTGTTTGTGCAACAATGTGTAAATTAATGTTACCTAAGGATAAATCTAACTATACTAACATTTTAATAACCATGAGAGCTGGGCCTAACAATTAGACTAAAAACTTGACAAACAATACAACTTGGACACATGTAGGACTTGGAAAATGGAAAAGAATATAATTAAATATGGAAAACAATGAAAACGTGGTATTAGTTGCACCTATATAGAGAAGTGGTTTAGAGGTTGGTTAGGGGAATTATTTAGGGTTTAGAGGTTTAGGGTTGCTTGGGTTTAGGGGTTTAGGGTTTACGGTTTAAAGAGAGATAGAGAGAGGGGACTGATAGAGCTTGGGAGAGATAGAGGAGACAGAGGTGAGAGATAGGGAGATAGAGAGTGAGAGACATGTCTAGAGACATAGAGAGAGAGAGAGATTGAGAGGTAGAGGGATGATAGAGATAGGGAGATAGAGGTTTAGGGTTGCTTGGGTTTAGGGGCATTATTTAGGGTTTAGGGTTTATGGTTTTGGAGTTAGGGGTTAAGATTTAGAGGTTTAGGGTTTAGGGTTTAGAGAGAGATAAAGGACTAATAGGGAGATATAGAGGAGTCCCAGGGGAGAGATAGGGAGATAAAGAGTGAGGGACATGGAAAGAGACATAGCGAGAGAGATTGAGAGGTAGAGGGACAAAGGTGATAGGGAGATAGTGGTTTATGGTTACTTGGGTTTAGGGTTTAGGGGTTTGGGGTTTAGGGTTTCTCAAGTTTAGGGGTTGGGGGTTAGGGTTTAGGGACATTATAATTTAGGGTTTAGGATTTATTGTTTAGGGGTTAGGGGTTAGGTTTATAGGTTTAGGGTTTAGAGAGAGAGAGGAATGATAGGGAGATATAGAGGAGTCTGAGGGGAGAGATAGGGAGATAAAGAGTGAGGGACATGGCTAGAGACATAGGGAGAGAGATTGAGATGTAGAGGGACAAAGGTGGTAGGGAGATAGGGGAGAGATAGGGAGATAGTGGTTTAGGGTTACTTGAGTTTAGGGTTTAGCGGTTTGGGGTTTAGGTTTTAAGGGTTTAGGGTTTCTCAGGTTTAGGGGTTAGGGGTTAGGGGCATTATTTAGGGTTTAGGATTTAAATTGTTTAGGGGCTAGGGGTTAGGTTTAGAGGTTTAGGGTTTTGGATTTAGGGTTTATAGAGAGAGAGAGAGAGAGGAATGATAGGGAGATAGAGAGAGGAGACCGAGGAGAGAGATAAGGAGATAGAGAGTTAGGCACATGTCCAGGGACATAGGGAGAGAGATCAAGAGAGGTAGAGGGATGATAGAGATAGGGAAATAGGGGAGAGATAGGGAGATATAGGTTTAGAGTTGATTGGATTTAGGGTGTACCTAGGTTTAGGGTTTCTCAGTTTTGGAGATAGCTAGATAGAAAGAGAGGAGATAGATAGGGACAGATAGAGGTGACAAAGGGGAGAGATAGGGAGATAGAGAATGAGCGAGATATCCAGAGAAATAGGGAGAAGGATTGAGAGGTAGAGGGATGATAGAGATAGGGAGATAAGGGAGAGATAGGAGATATGGTTTAGGGTTGCTCGTGTTTAGGGTTTAGGGTTTAGGAGTTAGGGGTTAAGGTTTAGGGGCATTATTTACGTTTTAGGGTTTATGGTTTAGGGGTTAAGGTTTAGAGGTTTAGGATTTAGTGTTTAGAGAGAGAGGACCAATAGGGAGATATAGAGTGAGGGACATGGCCAAAGCATAGGGAGAGAGATTGAGAGGTAGAGGAATGATAGTGATGGGGAGATAGTGAGATAGCAAGATAGAGAGATAGAGGTTTAGGGTTTTTTGGGTTTAGTGTTTAGGATTTAGGGGTTTATGGTTTCTCAAGTTTAGGGTTTAAGGGTTAGGAAATAGGGGTTAGGGGTTAGGTTTAATCATGCGTTAATACAGGTTGTGGAGTGAGAAAGGGGTGGTATGGGTATGGTTGAATGGAGTAATGAGATGATTTAATTGGTGATGACCTAGGTGAAGTGATGGGTAAGGTGTCTTATGTGGGATTGCTAGAAAGTGTGATTGGTAATGGTGGGGATAGATAAATGTCATCTTCTAAGGGTTCAAAGGTGAGGAAATTGTAAGATGGGGATATGGGATAATCCATGGTTTAATTATTATTCAAGGGAGTGACACTATATAATGATTATCAACGATGGTGTCAATAGGGGGAATGGATTCTATGAATGTAGGTGTGGGAATGTGAGCTATGACATTAAGATTATAGTATTAGATGAATAATGGAAAGTACCTGGGCACCTGTCTAGTGATGGAAGGAGTCACATGATCAAATGATGTTTGGGGAAGGGCTTTTAATAGGAAAGTAAGGATATGGGTGATGGTCTAGGGTTTAGTGGAGAAGAATTTATGGAAAATTTAGAGGTCAATAAAATTAATATCCCTCCACCTCTATAACCTTATCTCTCCCTTATCTCCCTCTCTCTATCATCCCTCCATAGGTCCCAATCTCTAACCCTATCTCTCTAGACATCTCACTCACTCTCCATCTCCCTATCTCTCCCAATCTATCTCATCTCTCTCTCTCTACCTATATCTATCTCTCCCTATCTCTTGCCTCTCTCTCCCCTATCATTCCTCTATCTCCCTGTCTCTTTGGACATCTCTGTAACTCTCAATCTCCCTATCTCTCCCCTTCGTCTCCGCTATCTCTTCTTGTTTGTCTCCTCTCTATTTCTCTGTACCTAGCCATCTCTCCCAATCTCTCTATCTCTTGCCTCTCTCCCCCTATCATTCCTATATATCCTATCTCTCCCCTCTATCTTTCCCCTCCCTTCTCGACAAAGGAAATGGAAACAAGAAAACTAGGACTCCCTTTCTCAAGTTTAGGGTTTATGGTTTAGGGGTTAGGGTTTAGGATTTGGGGGAATTATTTAGGGTTACTTGGGTTTATTTCTTAGGGGCATTATTTAGGGTTTACGGTTGCATGTCAAAAGCAGTCTCTCTCTCTAAATCCATAAACCCTAAATAATGGCCCTAATCCCTAACCCCTAACCTGTATCTACCTCTCTATAGATATCTCCCTTTCTCTGTCTTGCTCTCTCTATCGACATCAATCCAATGATGTTGAGGATGTGCTAAATTGATTTGTCACCTTTAGAAAATAAATGACATCAATCCAATGATTGTCTTGGAATTTGTATAGGTATAGAAAAATGAGAGGTTGATCTCGAGTGTCACAAGTTTGATCTCAATTGTTGACACAAATATCATCTAATATGTAAGTTAAACATGAAATGATTTGTTAGAATTTACACCAAAACTACTTGCTTTTACAATTTTTTATGACAATTATCTATTCAAAAGTGCCTTTGAAATACTATGAGATACCTTAGTATAAGTAAATCATATAAAAATCAAATATATATATCATCATAATCCTATATAAACTTTGATAGTTTGTCCAAAATCTCTCCTTTCATATGATACAGTCTTTTTAAAATTTGGATTGTATTTTATGGCTAGAATGCCTAAATACTAAAATACTAAAATAAAAAACAATGAAAACAATTGAGAAAAAGAAAATGGATATCCATTTTGAAAAACATAAAAAGCGAAAAAGGGTCACGTTTTTGCAAACCCACAGCTTGTAAAACAAAATGTCATCTTTGAAGATGTGATATCAAAGGTGAAGAACGGATATCCGATCCAAAAAGGTAAGATCTTTCGCATTTTTTTTGTTTGTTTTGTATATTCAAGCAATTTTTTTGGTTTTTTATGCTAAATGGGTATGTTTTATATTTTAATTAGGTAAAATGGATGCACAAAATGAAAACCCAAACCCTCCACCACCAAACCCTCCCCCTCCAACAATAGAAGAGAATATTCAAATAAATATTGATCATATAAGTAGGATCATAGAAATTTATCGCCACCACCCTCGATTGTCTACAATGACATCGAATTTAGAGGGAATCATTAATCATGTTCAATCCTTGTCAACCCAACACGAATCATTTAGGCAATGGCGAGAAGCCAAGAAGGCTGAATATGCTAACAGTTTATCATATGATGAAGTCAAAGAATTAAAGATTACAAAAACTATGTTAGCCCAACACTTTGTCAATCCTAAAACTGGATTGCATGTTGATGTCAGTAAGCCCAAGTTTTCAATCAAATGGTGTATTCATGACGGCATTAGTCAAAACTTTTGGGATCGTTGGTGGATGGTTTTTGATAAACCACCCAACAACAATTTATATGTACCTTTGTATTTCCTTCGTAAACTCTATGCAAAGTTCGTCATGGGTCAACATGTTAATTATTTTGATTTTAGAGAGTTTCAAGGAGTGGGTAAGGAAATGCCTCAAGATAGACCTGGGGCAATTAGACAAGCACAAGGTCCCTATATTCCCCCTCCTGCTATCCCTTCTCCACCCCCAACGCAGTACCCAGACATTGTTGCAAATGCAATACAACAGGGCCTTAGTGCCATACACTCTTTGACCGAGCATTTGATTATACAGACATCTAAGTTTGCATAAGCACATGATGAAGGTGATGATATTGGATCACCTGCTTCTACTAGACTATCGTCATCCACACATGTATGTGTGCCCCATCATTGCATTTCTTGCAATCATTTATGCTTAGGTCCTATTATGGAGAGTAGTGAGCCATCATTGAACATATTAGAGTACGATCTCCATTCACGAGATGAGGCAATGGGGTCTAAAACTCAAGCTGAGGGGTCAGGGACAAGAGTAGAAGCTAACGGATCAGTGAACCATAGAGAAGGAGAAATGCATCAGCAATCTTTTATGCAGGTAAAATTTAAAGTTAAATTTTATGGTTTATTCCATTTGAATATATAAACAAATTTATCAGTACTAATGTATCTAAGTGGGATAATAGTTGATGATAGAGGAGGAGTTGATAGAAGTTCATCATGGAACTTTGTCTGCCATCTAATTTGGCTTGGA
Organism: Cunninghamia lanceolata; assembly: GCA_027924645.1. Lineage (NCBI taxonomy): Eukaryota > Viridiplantae > Streptophyta > Pinopsida > Cupressales > Cupressaceae > Cunninghamia > Cunninghamia lanceolata. Next base: position 159,116 of record BSBN01002110.1, on the reverse strand, counting down.
CTTGCCGGTATAATTTGTTCTACACATCAACTTTTTTTTATGCATTTATTTCTTTGTGAGTAATTATATATTAATTTATATCTTGATGTTAATTTTATTTTATAGTCAATAAAAAATGTGAATGATGTGGCATCTTTGCCAATAGTCTTTTCTCGAACTCCTGATCGACCCAAGGGACTATCATTTGCAGAATGGATTTCTCAAGGCCAACAAAGGGTGGAGGTAATTTGATTGAATTGTACTTTAATTGATAATTTAGAAAACTTAAATATTTGATTATAGTTTTTGTGTAGTGCACTCTAGATTGTTTGTGTGTAACACATCTAACCTTTTTAAATGTATGCATTTCTTATTTTGTTTAATAATTATATATTAATTTATTTCAATGTTACTTTGCTTTTATGTAGTCTCTTGAGAATGTGAGTGATGTGCCACCTTTGCCATCATGCTTCACTAGGACACCTGATCTTCTTAAGAGAAAATCATTTGTAGAATGATTATCTGAACAACAACATAGAGTCGAGGTAATTGAATTGAATTTTTCTAAATAATTGATAGTTTATCTAGCGGTCTTATAGTTGATTGTAGTGATTTAGATGTATGTTAATAATGAAAGTTCTTAATTGTAGTAGATAAGAATCTATTTACTAACTCTAACTTATTTTTATTTACCATTGAAGAGATTAATCAAATTTATGTTTTGATTTGTTAATGCAGGAAAATTCACCTCCATCAATTACTAGACATTTTGGTACAAAGAGGACACTTTTTTAGGATCCATCACAGATTGAGGGTCAAGTGGACTTGTAGTATTTGATGTAGCTATTTGGCATGTAGATTGTATATAGATTTTGAGACATGGCATATGCCACATTTTGTAAAAAATGTTTTGAGTTGGCATATTTGCCAAATTTTTGTATATGTCTACCATTATGGACTAGATTTTAATATATATACACCTTGATATACAATATAATTTAAATTCCTTATGTGCATGTCATGATACTTCCCATGATGCCATACATTATGATGATAGTTCTTTAGTCCATTGATGATATGTTTAGCATTGAGAATGTTTTTAGATCAATAGAATCAAAATGATAAAATTCCTTATATGGCCTAATCACGCATAGTAGCTTGAAATCTAATAAGGTCATGATAAACCATTTCATCATTTATTTAGTCTTCATCTTGTCAATTTTTGTAAATATGTCAAAGTTGTCATATGAAAAATGTAAAAAAAATGCAAAAGTATGGAAGATGAACAATCAAGTACTCAAAAGTCAGTTGGAGACTATTGGTTTCCCTCAAATCATGTATAAATATGCATAAAACTTCATGGAAAAGGCATTGGAGATGTATTGAAAACATTTTGAAGATGAATTGAAGACAAGTTTGAATGAAATTAATGTCAAGAAAGTCTGTTTTTGCAGATTTTACTATTTTCCTGCTATTTTTTTGTTTAGTATAGCCCTGTATGGATGTGTTAGGGCCTGAGAGCAATTGCAATTAAAAGCTGGTGGAATCTGCTTTCTTGTGTTTTAGGTGCAAATAAGGCCAATAAGGACACTGGGGGCACATTATAAACATAAAAAACCTACATCTTGGGGGCAGGTGCCAATAAGGCCAATAAGGATACTATTTCAATTGGGTGTGTGTATGTATGCAAATCCCATTTATGGCTGAAAAGCTCTCTATTTACTATTATTCAACTCTCGTTGATAGGAGGTTGGCTCTACAACTATTACAATTTGTGTATGAAACCTAGATGCCTATGAGATCATATATATATGTATGTATGTAAATCCTATTTATGGTCAAGTAGTTCTCCATTTACTATCATTGAACTCTCATTGATAGGAGGTTGGCTCTCCGACTATTGCAATTCAATCCATTTGTAATGATGCCTCTATCATGTTGAGTTGGATCCTATCTCTACATCAAGTTAAAATCATGAAGATCACAACACCATACAATCCTCATTGGGTTGTTAAAATGCACAAAACAATCATACAAGAGAGTCATTCATGAAATTACTATGCAAAGAGGGTTTATAAGTTGCATTAGGGTTTGTATAAATGATCTAATGGATTTATAATGTTGTCAAACACCAAAATGGATGATTTATATGAGTTTTGGGACTGTCACAGTCCATGTACAACTTGCCCTTTATGATTGTTAAAAAGATACACATGGCTTTCCAAAAACTGCCCTTTATGACTATCCTAAAACAACATCGTGTATATGCTCATAAAATCCATCAAACTCTGAGAATAAACTTGTCATTGAATAAAGAGTGGAAGGATAAAGTCACATTCCCAAAAACCTCTTAAAATCACATGTCTCCCCTTATGAAAACTAGGGTCTTTGCCGATACATTGTTCCGTAAGAGTAAAGTCACTTAAGATCCTAAGAGCAAAAACCTTGCTAGGTGCCATATTTTTTGTTCTACTCATCGTGGGGCCGAACGGACTACGCCAACACGTCGGAGTGGGTGGGTAAATACCAATGGAGGTCTCTTTTTGTGTGCCAAGCATCCCAGTCATTCCGGGCAACAGGCTACTGGCAAAGTCCCTTAAGATCCCTGAGACCAAAAAATTGCCAAACTTTGACGGAGCAGTTCTTAGACTTTGTGATAGCTAGGAATGTTGTGTTTGGATCTACAGGTGCATGTGGGGTCCATCCACAATAACTTCTCTCATTTTATTCAACTCCATTCCTTTTGACCGTGCCGAAATCAAACGTATTGTTGCGAAATGCTTCAATTTGATGCAGTGGAAAGGTACTAGGTGTGACATTTTTCATTCCATAGCTCGTGAGGTCGAACAGACTACACCAATGCATTGGGGTGGGTGGATAAATTCTAGAGGAGGTCTCTTTTTGTGCGCCAAGCATCCCAGTCATTTCGGGCAAGAGGCTACTGGCAAAGTCCCTTAAGATCCCTAAGACCAAAAAACTGCCAAACTTTGACGGAGCAGTTCTTAGAATCCATGATAGCTAAAAATGGTTTTTTTGGACCTACAGGTACACATGGGGTCTATCCACAATAACCTCTTTTTTTAAGTCAACTCCATTCCGTTTGACCGTGCTGAAATCAAACATATTATTACAAAATGCTTTAATTTGATGCAGTGGAAAGGTGCTAGGTGTGACATTTTTCATTCCATAGCTTGTGAGGTTGAATGGACTATGTCAATGCATTGGGGTGGGTAGGTAAATTCTAGGGGAGGTCTCATTTTATGCGCCAAGCGTCCCAGTCATTCTGAGCAAGAGGCTACCAGTAAAGTCCCTTAAGATGGCTGAGACCAAAAAACTGCCAAACTTTGACGAAGCAGTTCCCAAAATTTGTGATAGTTGGGAATGTTTTGTTTAGACCTATAGGTGCATGTGGGGTCCATCCACAATAACCTCTCTCATTTTTGGTCAACTCCATTCTATTTGACCATGCCTAAATCAAACGCATTATTGCAAAATGCTTCAATTTGATGCAGTGGAAAGGTGCTAGGTGTGACATTTTTCATTCCATAGCTCGTGGGGTCGAACGGACTACACCAACACATTGGGGTGGGTGGGTAAATGCCATTGGAAGTCTCATTTTGTGCGCCAAGCGTCCCAGTCATTCCGGGCAAGAGGCTACTGGCAAAGTCACTTAAGATCCCTGAGACCAAAAAATTGCCAAACTTTGACGGAGTAGTTCTCAAAATTTGTGATAGATGGAATGTTTTTTTTGGACCTATAGCTGCATGTGGTGTTCATCCACAATAACCTCTCTCATTTTTGGTCAACTCCATTCCGTTTGACCGTGCCGAAATCAAATGCATTGTTACAAAATGCTTCAATTTGATGTAGTGGAAAGGTGCTAGGTATGACATTTTTAATTCCATATCTTGTGGGGTCGAATAGACTATGCCAACATGTCAAGGTGGATAGGTGAATGCCATTGGCGGTCTCATTTCATGTGCCAAGCATCCCAGTCATTTCGAGCTGTAAGCTATCGACAAAGTCAAAAGTTGCATGGACTGAAATTTTGCATTCCACAGGTCCTGGGATTGAACGGATTATGCCAACATGTAGGGGTGGGTGGGTAAATGATAGGGGAGGTCTTGTTTGGTGTTCAAAGCATCCGAGTTGTTCCAAGCCATATGTAACATTCCAGGTAAAGAATTTATATGGATCTTCTGCTAGCACAGAGGAAGTAATGAATGTTATAATCAAATACACATGTACAATGGAACGCCACAAACAACCCATTGAACTCTCTACTCCAAAACTTGATCTCCCTACTCCTTTTCACGGTAAAACCCAAGTACTGCAAGTGTATTTTGTCTTCACCAAAATGTCAGGCTAGTCCTTCGCATTTCAAATTCAAGGCATGTCACTTTTTCTCTCCCTCAAGTAGAAAGAGTCTCACACCCCATTAGGTTGGCAAACTCTTCCACATATAAATACTGAAAAACCAGTAGATGTTTACTAAATTTAGCATTAAACTTTTATCACAATTTGTGAAGTGATCAACAAATTTCAAGGCAGACCATGTTCTGCCAATCGCCTTCCTTCCACACCCCATCAGAATCAACAATTATTATGGATTCAAATTTCAAGGGCATAATAAAAAATCTAAAAAAATTCCAAGATACAATTTAAGAGAAGATATATCAGAATCAATAATATGACATATTCAAATTTCAAGCTCTACGTATAATAAAAAAATAAAACATAAAATTCCAAGATACAATTTAAGAGTCAACATACCATATATCTAGCTACCAATGTATTTTAACCTACGGAGTTGAGACTCTCAAATTCATGTGGGAATCTCTAGAGAAAAAGGCATACTTATTCTATTGCTAAACTAATCTAAACTAAATTATTCTAAGAAATTGAAAAAGAAAAACTAATCTTAAAGTGATAGCAAGAGGATAAGGATTAAGAGAGATAAGGCTAGGAAGTCTGATAGGGATAAAGAAAAATGGTGGATGATAGAGTGTCAAAAGGGGGATGAGGAACCCATGCATCTATAGTTTTTAACAAATTAATGTAGGAAACTCTCGAGAAAAGTCCAACTTCTTCTATTCTATTGCTAAATTAATCTATACTAAACTACTCTAATAGCATGTCCCCATGCAACAGCTCAACTTATTTTAGCTAGCAGCCATTGCTCAATTTTTTTAGGAGATATTTGTGGAAATATTTTATTTTTCTGCATATTTTAAGCAACTATCTTAATTTGTAGTTTTTATTATATAAAAAATAAAAATAAATTATCTCAATTATCTTAATTTAGAAGAAAATAAAAAAGGGGAGGGAAGGAAATATATGCAGCCACATGGCATATTTTTCATTATTCAATGGTTGCTTATTTCCAGCCCCCTCTTTTTTTCCACAGCTTATTTGCAAACTTGTGATCTTGGAGAAAAGAGCATTCAAAGTATTGATTTTGTTTCTAGAGCAGATTTGTATTTTCATTTTGTCTGTTGTTGCAAATTTGGAATCATCATCCATCTCCTTATGAGTTGAAGGATCTTCATTCTCCTAAGGGCTTCACCTCTAAGGTGATATCATTGTTATTTGAATCATTATATCATCATTTTTAGCCTCTACCCTACTAGGGTATGCACTCTCTAACAATGGTGTTGGGAGCTTGATTGCTATCCCAAGATTTGACTGAGGCAAGTCCCTAAATACCACAACCCACAAAACCCTGTTCTTCTTGTCTGTACATTACAGGTGCAAGATTCGAGGAAGTGAAGAGACAGAAAGACTGAGCAAGGGTTAGGATTTTGAGATCCAACAACATTTCAAGAATATTCCTCTGTGGAAGATGGGTGCCTGTGAAATCATCTTTTTTCCTAAACATACATTAGACCTAGCATCAGGACAATTTCTATAATATTTCTCCAATTTTTAGTTTCTAAAGATTCTATCCTTCTAGGGTTGGGCAACTACAAAATAGTCTCCTAACATTCTAGCTTCTAAGACATAGGTTCTCATATCTCTTTGATCAATCTTGTGAAATTGGTTTATGAACATTTGATGTACATCTCTTGTTGTGATTAGATCTTTACAAATCTAGGGTTTAGTGTATTAATTGACTTAGGATTTGATAAAAGGCCTGATTAAATCTAATCTCTCCATAGCACTCCTAAGTACAAGACATGTAGCTAAGTCTGCCTCCATTTGGTAGTGATTTGGCATAGTCTTGTCCTTGAATGTTATTGAGAAAGAGGGTTTGATTTAGTGTGCATGTTAGACTTCATCATTCATCTTTTTCACCCTTAACATTTTGGTGAGCCTCTAGCTTCGAGCATTTGCATCTTGCTGATAGTTAAATTCAGATCTTGCATTGAATCATAGCATACTTATCATTATTCATTAGAAGATTTTTCATAATCTTGAAAAAGGTGAAAAATTAAGCATTCTACGTTAGAAAAAGACATAGTTTTGCATTGCTTTCATTGCATATGATAGAAAGATTCAAATTTCTGATTTATGCATTAGATCTGATACATATTTCGAAATACAATCATAGCATGATATTGTAACTTGCATTTGAAAATCTCATTTGCTACCTGGTTTTGTTGAAAAAACATTTTTCCTAAAACCCAATCAATTTGAAAATCCATGGTTTATAGTCAAAATCTTATTTTAGATTTTGCTTCTATCATAAACATTCATTCAAATCTGATTTTGCATTGAAGCATTGCATCATTTTCCATCCCGTGCTTCAAAAAATCATAATTTTTCCTTTAAGAACTTTATCTTCTTTCTCACACTACTTTGCACATAGTCTTAAAATCATCTAAATTGCCCTTTGCTACAGCACTTTTCACATCGTAGTCACTTTGCTTGTAGTGAAATTAGTGTGTTTTTATTTTCAAAAATCTAATTTCCTCAAACTAGTGACTTGGTGTGTAAAAGGTCTATCATACTTTCATCATAGATGCTTCTTGCTATTCATCTTTGGAAGCTTTGTTTGCATACATCATAGATTTTGAAATTTTTTCCAAATTCACTAATAAGATCCTCAAGTTTTACATCACATAGCATACATATATGATATCGACATCTCTATGTGTTCCATATATGAGATTCTTTGCTATATATATGATTTTGATAGCTTCACAATTCTCATGGGTATATATCCTTTGATATTAGAAGATCTCACTAAATTCATGAGTAGTCATGAAGAAGATGATGATTATCCCTTTTCTACTACATTTCATGATGATATCATGGACATTATCTCTAATACATATGAAGTTGACATATCCTTGTCTATCTCATCCAATGATTTAGAACCCTCTCCCAAAATGGTCCCCACTTGTGAGGATATTTTGGTGAAAGAAGATGAAATCATTGATACATTCCTTAGTACTACCCTACCTTCTCTTCATTCCAATGTTCCTTCCTTACACAATGAAGCATTAGAGAATGAAGAGATTCCTCAACCGATCGATAATGGGTGTTCATCTACTACTCTTACAACTCTTATCAACAACATAATGCATAACAATCTTATAACCCATCCTATGGATCTCCTACCTTTGCTTAAATATTTAAGTACCTTGATTCTCTCTAAGGATGCAAGACCATTAATAATTCTCCTTTGGTTGCATGTTCAACACCCCTGGACATCATTAAAGATGTAATAATCAACAATCCTCTTAACAACAGTCTACCTCCCCTTCATTCCAATGTTCTCCCTACAAAAGAAGAAGCATTAGTGGATGATGAAAGGTCTCTCACATTAAATCCTTTAGGGATGGGTGTTGAGATTAATAAAAAAGAGAATATAACATTGCAACGGTTCAAAGTGTTCCAACAACACCTCAACCATCTAAAAAATGAATTTTTAGAGTTCCTCCTACGCCATCCTTACATGAGCTAGGAGAAAATCCTCAAAGGTAAAACTATCCATTACAAAATCATAAGATTACCTCTCAACCAACTTCCTCTTCACAAATATTAGAAGTTGTGAAAAATTGGGAACCCTTGATGGCTAACAACGAAACTCTCTCGGAAAATATAGTTACTAAGACTAGAAGGGAAAGGAGAAGAAAGCACCATGACTTAACAGTACTTATAAAAATCAAGATCAAAGATAACCATTAGTAGGTAAGTATTTCTCACCCATTTAACCACTTTTGATGTAGCACCTCTTTGAGTTGCTCTCACAGGTGGCCTCCTCTAATGTGTTGTGTTGTGTTCCCCTATGCTGTGTTAAATGTTGTTTAGGTTTCCTTGAATTACCCTTGATACTCTTGTAAGGTCAAGGATACAAGGAAACCACCCTTGTTGTGACCCTTCTTCTATTTGTTTCTCTATTCTTCTACTCTCCTCTATCTTATTGTAATTTTTGTGTGTGGTGCCTTGGTGGAATAATGTTGTGGAGGATCTCTTGGGGGCATCTTCCCATGTTGTGTTCATTAGTCATCTTTGTCTCCTCTCTCATTTTTATTGTTTACATTCTTCAGTGTCTCTACTAGTCAACAGATGATGAAAACAAATAAATATTGATAAGGACCATGCATCCCTACAACAAGAAAGAAAAAATGGACCCAATCCATAAATGAAGATGGAGTTGTAATATTATTGACACTTGACTAGTAGAATCACCTCATGTTGTGATCATGTGTTGTGTTGTGAAGATTATTGTAACAAACATTTGCAATACTCTAATCTACTTCTATGCACTTTTGTTTGTTTAGTATCTCACCTTGTAGCTACACTCGGTTCTAAGATACCTAAAGTATAACCTCATGGCTATACTCGGATCTGAACCCACAAGTATAGCCTTGGTTTGTTTATGTGGTATGTTACCTTATTTATATATATGAATATTGTTAGAATTTGATGCTAACATGTGTGTTTGTTGGGAACATTCAGTGATTGTTAGAAAATATCACTTTTGAGGCATGGGATTTGTGAAATCTCTTGTTCCCTTGTATGTTATCACTTTACCTTAAATGTGTTTTATACCAGAAAGCAAGATCAACCACTTTTAGATGGGGGCATATATTGTGGTTGATTATTTTAGATATTATTGGTAAATAGTGTTTGCATATGCTTCCTTTTCACTGTAAGGCATTTGCAGATGTAGGTGGGGTTGTGTACTTGTTTTGTTTTATGTATACCTCCTTTTCACTCTAAAGTGTTTGCAGCTGCATGTGGGATTGTATACTTGGTGCATGCTTCCTTTTCACTATAAGGCATCTACGGATGTGGGTGGAGTTGCATTTTGAAATCCCTTTTGCAGAAGGTGGGATTGTGTATTCCCTTGAGCAGCTGCACTTCCTTTTAAAAAAAGTACTCTATGGAGGCAAGGTTGGATCTTGAGTTATTCATCCTTAAGAATGTCTTTGGCAGTTGTGGTAGCGTATCTCAATCATCAGGTGTGTTTGGCATGTCTTAGATAGTGGAGTGTAGTGATGAGCTCCTTCCTATCACCCATATTTGCTATGTATAAATGTATAGTGTGTGGATGACCTACTATACAATGGTCATGTTTTCCATGTGTTTTTCGTCTTCCTTATGTGTCTTGCATGTTTTTAGTGGTATAAAGGTGCGTAGTAATGAAACCCCCCACACTGTGTGTTTTGTGTTTTTTTATGGTGGCACGTAGCGATGAGCTCCCCCCATCACATAGTTAGGGTTATTTACATAATTGTTCTTAATCATGTCTTCTTTGTGTATTACATGGTTTAATGTCTTCTCTGTGTATTCCATGTTTGCTTACTGTATTCATTGTGTTTTACATGGTTGTCAAGTGCTTTTTTATCTTTTCCTAAGCTTGGGGGCTAGAAATGGTTTTTAAAACTTAGGGTGTGTCTTTGCTCTAGTGTTTGATGTGTTTGATATGCTTCGACCGTACTTTAATGCATGTACTCGTTGTAAGATCATACACACATTAAAATGGGGGTTAAAGGTTATGGAGTAAAAAGTGGGCACTTACCTTTTTACCTCCTTATTTAGCTCCTATGTCCCCGTGATTACATTATACATCCTAAATATTCATCCTGATGCAAAATCCCCTAAAACCAATACAAATTGGGAATAGGGGCCCCATATTCTTCCTTACACCAGACCAAAAAGGTACCTTGGAACTTGGGTGCCTGCATCCAAGTCCTCCCTAATTGATCGGGGCAAATTTTAATGTATGTCTGCATAGGACCTTTAAAAGGGTTTCTCCTTTTTGGCTCTTTTGGTTAATTTCATTAATGTTAGTGGGATAGAATATATAGGTATGTTTTTGAATTCATTATGGACCTAGATGGATATAGAAAACTTATGATCTTAGAGAAAAGAGTATTCAAATTATTCATTGTGTTTTTAGAGTAGATTTGTATTGTCATTATATGTGTTGTTGCAGATTTAGAATCATCATCCATCTCCTTATGAGTTGAAGGATCTTCATTCTCCTAAGGGATTCACCTCTGAGCTGATATCATTGTTATTTAAATCATTCTATCTTCATTTTGTTTATCCTCTACCTTGCTAGGGCATGCACTCTCTAACAACAGTGTTGGGAAGCTTGAATGCTATCCCAAGATTTTACTGAGGCAAGCCCCTAAACACCATAACCCCCAAAGCCCTTTTATTCTTGTGTGCGGGTTATAGGTGTGAGATCCAATGAAGTGAAAACATAGGAAGACTGAGAAAGGGTTAAGGTTTCAGGATCTGACAACATTTTGCAAATTTTCCTTTGCGAAAGACTTGGGTGCCCATGAAATTGTCTTTCTTCCTAAAAAGACATCAAACTTGGCATTAGGATAGTTTTGTAACATTTCTCTGGTTTTTTGTTTCTGAAGATTCCATCCTTTTGGACTTGGGCACCCATGAAATAGTCTCTCGACATTCTAGCTTCTAAGAAACATGTTCTAATATATGTCTGATCAATCTTGTGATATTAGTTTCTGAATATCTATTGTACATCTTTGCTGTGATCAGATCTTTACAAATCTAGGGTTTAGTGTATTAATTAACCTAGGGTTTGATAAAAGGCATGATTAAATATGATCTTTCCATAACACTCTTGAGCACAAGATCTAGTTGAGTCCACCTCCATTTGGTAGTGATTTGGCTCAGTCTTGTCCTTGAATGTTATTGTGGAAGAGGGTTTGATTTAGTGTGCATGTTAGACTTCATCATTCATCTTTTTCACCCTTAACAAGTGAAAACGCTTGGTAGCACTCAGCTCCTTATCTTTCCTAGCTAAAAATACTAGGGGATCATAACTCTATAGGAAGCAATCAAACAAATATGAGTGAATTAAAAATAAGAGATCAAAAAAATAAGTGTGATAAATCATAAGAAAAAAACATTAGAATAGAAGAATACCAAAAAACATAAAAATAAAAACTAAAAGTGAGAGATTCAAGTGAGGCATTGCAAAAAAGAAAAAAATAAAAAATACAAAAAAGAGAGATACAAAAAAGAGTGAAACAGAGAATATTTTTTATGCCTGTACTCTCGAGTGGAGATGAATCTAAGCTCGAAGCTATGAGGGTGACATCTATTAGAGAAAGTATAAATAGAGGCACAAAGCACACACATGCACAAGCTGAGAATTACTAGAAGTCTAGCTATCTTTAGGGCCATCTTCTATTTTGGAGCCTTTCCTTTACCACAAGTCTATCTTGTCGGTCATCCTTTGATCTAAATGTAGTGAGTGCTAATAAAGCATGTTGTTGGTCTAAGTTGAAATTTTTCCAATATGTTTTGTTTGAATGAGGATTAGTGTTTAGCCTTTAGCGAATCCCAAAATTCAGAAGCATTCCATCTCCTCCTTGTCTCCACTTGAGTTCCAAATCCAATCTCAAATGTTTAGTAGGTCTTTCTATACCAAGTCAACTCGCAATCCCCTGAGTTAAAAATCCTACTTAAGAGTAGTCACACTGTTTGTTGCACTTAGTTTCAAAATCAAAGAAATGAAACATGTTATAACATCATGGAACTTATAGCACTTAGAACATAATACTTCACATTTCATATGTTTGAATCACATTTATACATAATGTATCTCATTCATATAAAAAAAAGACAAATCAAATTGCATTATTCATGTGTCATCATCATAGGTTTGCATCCTCATAACCAAAATAAAAGCTCTATCCAACCATATGCATAAGAAGGAAAGCGAAGTACAAGATATCAACTAGAGCTAAATATATATTATAGATCCTGACCAATCAGGTCTCACAACAATTTAAGTATAAAACAATGTCTACTTGTATAAGTCACTCCTCTAATGGGGTCAAAAGAGTAAGATTGTGCATTCAAGTGCACAAGTCTCCCTATGCAAGGGGACAAGGGTATAAATCTCTTTAATAAACATAGGTTTCACAAATAACTCAAGAAGTATCAAGTTAGACCTTCACAAAATCTTTAAAACACCATAAAAATTAAAAAATTTAAAAAACCCTAAAAATTTGTAAAACCTCAAAAATCCCTCAAAATTGAATATGTTCTTCAAAATCTAAAATAAATGGAGAAATAATTCTTCTCTCTATTTTAGCATGTGTTTTATTTGCATAGAACTCCTGTACCCACATTGCATTCTTTCAATCTTGTAGGCACCCCATTGCACATATGCTACCAAAGGTTGTCACTGATGTGGTTGTCATTGATGTCAAGACTCAGTTTGGGTTGTCATTGATGCTTATGTTGATGATATACTATGATTTTGTGCTAATAGTGATGTTTTTGATGTTCATGGTTGATGTCATGCCTTGTTTAATGTTAATTGAGTATGTTTGTTGTCAGCAGATATGATATCATGATGATATATTAAGATGAGAATTACAAGCAATAAGATAAGGATTAGAAGTAATGTTGATGTTGGGGAGATGTTGTTGATGGTTTGTAGCATGTTTTATGCTCTCTCTCCTATTGTTCCTAATGAAGTATGTGGTTCTACAAGGAAGCTCTAGTCTCCATGTTGGTGAAGGTTTCTATTGTAGGAAGTTGTCATGAAGACTGATTGGGAGAATTCTCTGCATTCCTCCACCTTTGAAGATATGGTCATGCGGTTTAGAAGTTTTAAGTTTAGTGTGTTGTGAAGGTGGTACATTCAAAGTTTCATATCATTTGTCCCTCCACAGAGAAAGTTGTAAGTGATAGAGTGTAGGACTGTATTGTCTGGTGGCTAGTTTTAGTGTCTATTGGCTTGCGCCAACTTGTTGATGTGTGAAGTGGTGAATTGGTGATGAGGAGTGTATTTGTGAGAAACAATGTGAGGTTCAAAAGTCTTCGCCTATTGGCCAGAAATAAACCATTGAAAAGACTTTCCTAAATCTTTCTTTGACCAAACTCACACCGATCGCTCAACCAGTTTTAACTTCAGTGAGACTTGTTCTGTCGGCGGACCCTTGCACCCTTTGGCCGACACACCGATCACTCCGATGTCACCTTCAAACCACACATGTTGGCAAGACTTAGATCATCAGTGAACACTTATGAACATTAGCCGATATGCCGATGACGGTTAAGTCCCCCTCGCCTTAACCATAACTGCTTCCCCACTAGTTAGATGCAACTATATCGGTATGACTCACCCTGTCGGCAGAACTTCAAACTTGTTTCCTGATGCAGCGATGGCATTATCTTGGGTGAGACTATTCTCATCAATGAATACTTATCAACTTACGCTGATACACCGATGGACTAACCCCCCTCTTCGGTGTGTCTTGAACTATCGGTGGGACCTTTTCCAAAGTTGTTGATACGTCAATTCCTCCTGATGAATCTTCGTCACTATAAACTATTCCTTCTCACTCCGATTCCCTCGATTGGTAGGACCAACATAGTCGATTCAACATCAAGTTGTCTACCCGATGTGCCGATACTCTTGACTCCATTTGACTTTGGCGGAGAATTGGTTCTGAGTCCCAGCAATACACCGATTGGGTTGTCACTCTCATACAATCTGATCTATAGTCTACGCCTAGCACATAGAGATGTTAGGCATGCTACTGTGCACACTCCTCGGTCTGGAACATCTATCCCTCCAAACAAGTAAATGAAAAGAAAAACAAACAAAAAAAATATGTACAGACCGATGCCATTCCACTAATTTCTTTGGAAATCCACCAGTGGAATGGTTATCTACTCATCTTCGACAATCTGGACTAACTATTTCAATTCAGATGACATAAAGCTATTATGAACAATTAGGAAGAATTCATGGCACATATCAACCATAGAAAATGATGGACATAAGTTATTATTTCTTAGATGATTTCCAAATCACAATCCTCAAATCTACTGAACCCTTCTCAGTTGCTCCTCTATACTTTTATTAAGCCAGAGTTGGAAGATCAACGGTTGCTCGACAGTTAGGGAAGGCCAATTGCCCTAAATCCCAACTAACTCCAGGGTATGTGTAGGATCATTGTGGCCCAAACAGTGGCAATAGAAAAAAAATCATGTTTTTACTTAGCCAAATTTGCCACTTGGCAAAGTTTGACTTTGAAACGGACATCTATTTTGGTTTGGATACCAAACCAAAATGGATATCCGTTCCAAAATAGATATCCATTTCTAGAAATACAAAACGGATATCCAATTTGGATTTCATGCCCCTAAATTGGTTTACCCAATCCTTCATATGATTTGATTCATGATACATGGTTTGAGAAGGATACACATGATATACCCTTACCCTCTAGTGATAAAATTATGAATGATACTTTATGTGGTGAAGCTACACCTTCGTTAATCCTTCATGACATTGTTATTCCTTGTGATGATGATGTCCTTCATGTGATATGTTAGGACATAATGCAAAGTTAACATGGCATGAACTCTCTTGGAAGGGTAAGCATGGACTATAAGAACATTGAACTAGTTGGATCTGTTAAGCTCACCATTTATGAAAGAACCTTAAAGGTTAACCTTAATTAGGTAAGGTTATGTTTCAATGTGGTTGTTTGTGCAACAATGTGTAAATTAATGTTACCTAAGGATAAATCTAACTATACTAACATTTTAATAACCATGAGAGTTGGGACTAACAATTAGACTAAAAACTTGACAAACAATACAACTTGGACACATGTAGGACTTGGAAAATGGAAAAGAATATAATTAAATGTGGAAAACAATGAAAAGGTGGTATTAGTTGCACCTATATAGAGAAGTGCTTTAGAGGTTGGTTAGGGGAATTATTTAGGGTTTACAAGTTTAGGGTTTCTTGGGTTTAGGGGTTTACGGTTTAAAGGGAGATAGAGAGGGGATTGATAGAGTTTGGGAGAGATAGAGGAGACAGAGGGGAGAGATAGGGAGATAGAGAGTGAGAGACATGTCTAGAGACATAGAGAGAGAGAGAGAGATTGAGAGGTAGAGGGATGATAGAGATAGGGAGATAGAGGTTTAGGGTTGCTTGGGTTTAGGGGCATTATTTAGGGTTTAGGGTTTATGGTTTTGGGGTTAGGGGTTAAGGTTTAGAGGTTTAGGGTTGAGGGTTTAGAGATAGATAAAGGACCAATAGGAAGATATAGAGGAGTCCGAGGGGAGAGAAAGAGTGAGGGACATGGAAAGAGACATAGAGAGAGATTGAGAGGTAGAGGGACAAAGGTGATAGGGAGATAGGGGAGAGAGAGGGAGATAGTGGTTTATGGTTACTTGGGTTTAGGGTTTAGGGGTTTGGGTTTAGTGTTTCTCAGGTTTAGGGGTTAGGGGTTAGGGTTTAGGGGCATTATAATTTAGGGTTTAGGATTTATTGTTTAGGGGTTAGGGTTAGGTTTAGAGGTCTAGGGTTTTGGATTTAGGGTTTATAGAGAGAGGAATGATAGGGAGATATAGAGGAGTCTGAGGGGAGAGATAGGGAGATAAAGAGTGAGGGACATGGCCAAAGACATAGGGAGAGAGATTGAGAGGTAGAGGGACTAAGATGGTAGAGAGATAGGGGAGAGATAGGGAGATTGTGGTTTAGGGTTACTTGGGTTTAGGGTTTAGGGGTTTGGAGTTTAGGGTTTCTAAGGTTTAGGGGTTAGGGGTTAGGGTTTAGGGGCATTATTTAGGGTTTAAGATTTAAATTGTTTAGGGGTAAGGGGTTAGGTTTAGAGGTTTAGGATTTTGGATTTAGGGTTTATAGAGAGAGAGAGAGAGGAATGATAGGGAGATAGCGAGAGGAGACCGAGGATAGAGATAAGGAGATAGAGAGTGAGGCACATGGCCAGGGACATAGGGAGAGAGATCAAGAGAGGTTGAGGGATGATAGAGATAGGGAGATAGGGGAGAGATAGGGAGATATAGGTTTAGATTTGATTGGATTTAGGGTGTACTTGGGTTTAGGTTTGCTCAGTTTTGGAGATAGCTAGATAGAAAGAGAGAGGAGACAGATAGGGAGAGATAGAGGTGACAAAGGGGAGAGATAGGGAGATAGAGAGTAAGCGAGATGTCCAGAGAAATAGGGAGAAGGATTGAGAGGTAGAGGGATGATAGAGATAGGGAGATAAGGGAGAGATAGGAGATATGGTTTAGGGTTGCTCGCATTTAGGGTTTAGGGTTTAGGGTTTAGGGATTAGGGGTTAAGGTTTAGGGGCATTATTTAGGGTTTAGGGTTTATGGTTTAGGGGTTAAGGTTTAGAGCTTTAGGGTTTAGTGTTTAGAGAGAAAGGACCAATAGGGAGATATAGAGTGAGGGACATGGCCAAAGCATAGGGAGAGAGATTGAGAGGTAGAGGAAAAATAGTGATGGGGAGATAGTGAGATAGGGAGATAGAGAGATAGAGGTTTAGGGTTTCTTGGGTTTAGTGTTTAGGATTTAGGGGTTTATGGTTTCTCAAGTTTATGGTTTAGGGGTTAGGAAATAGGGGTTAGGGGTTACGGGTTAGGGCTTAGGTTTAATCATGTGTTAATATAGGTTGTGGAGTGAGAAAGGGGTGGTATCGGTATGGTTGAATGGAGTAATGAGGTGATTTAATTGGTGATGACCTAGGTGAAGTGATGGGTAAGGTGTCTTATGTGGGATTGCTAGAAAGTGTGATTGGTAATGGTGGGGATAGCTAAATGTCATCTTCAGATAGTTCATAGGTGAGGAAAGTGTAAGATGGGGATATGGGATAATCCATGGTTTAATTATTATTCAAGGGAGTGACCCTATATAATTATTATCAATGATGGTGTCAATAGGGGGAATGAAGTCTAGGAATGTAGGTGTGGGAATGTGAGCTATGACATTGGGATTATAGTATTAGATGAATAATGGAAAGTACCTGGGCACCTGTCTAATGAAGGAAGGAGTCACATGATCAAATGATGTTTGGGGAAGGGCTTTTAATAGGAAAGTAAGGATTTGGGTGATGGTCTAGGTTTTAGTGGAGAAGAATTTATAGAAAATTTGGAGGTCATTAAAATTAATATCCCTCCACCTCTATATCCCTATCTCTCCCTTATCTCCCTCTCTCTATCATCCCTCCACAGGTCTCAATCTCTATCCCTATCTCTCTAGACATCTGACTCACTCTCTATCTCCCTATCTCTTGCCTCTCTCTCCCCTATCATTCCTCTATCTCCCTGTCTCACTAGACATCTCTCTAACTCTCAATCTCCCTATCTCTCCCCTTCATCTCCTCTATCTCTTCCTATCTGTCTCCTCTCTATTTCTTTGTACCTAGCCATCTCTCCCAATCTCTCTATCTCTTGCCTCTCTGATGTAGAGTGGCACAAGGGAAGCAACACACAAGGGTTTACTCTATTATCCTTTGCCCACTCACCCACTTCAACTAGCCTTCAACCAACCGACCAACCAAAGGCACATTCAAGGCATATGAAGGATTTGATGTCCAGACTATTGTCCAACCCATAAGGCTTCTCCAACACCTTAACACAGATCAACAAACACCTTCTATGTAGTTGGTTTGATCCCCAACTTCCCAAAACTCTCCAACCTATACCTTGACTAGTAAGGCTACTAGCCCTCCAAACTAGGTTTTCTCAACAAAACTTGACAAATCCCAAATGACCAGATAAGTGAATGATGGTTTTAGATACCCCTTATGGGACCCTATCAAACTCCCAAGTCTCCTGTTCCAACTCTACTCCAGCAATCCAAAACACTCATTAGGTCTCTAGGCCTAATTGATCAATTTAGGCTAGGTTACAAAGCAAGTGCTCAAAATTGGGTGCATAGGTCAGGGGTAGGAATTTGGAATGCTTCTACCATGTCCCTAAAACACAAATCCATCATTTATTTTCTCACCCTATTAGGATTCTATCATCTACAACCTCAAATAGCATGAATTTGGCCAAATACAATGAAATACTTGACCTAGGGCATCACCTTAAAACTAGAAGACTACATTTCCCAACAAAAAGCTTTTGGAATCTTATAGTACATATCCCTCGCCTACATTTCACCAGTTTTTATGAATTTTCACCAGTGGAAATGCATTCTAGGGTCGGATTTCTATGGCTGCCCTAGAAAACAGGGTTTCTGGACCTGTTTTGAAAGAAAAATCTATAACTTTTGATCCCGACCACTTCAGGACCTCAAACTAGTTTCATTGGAACCCTGACTCCAATCCCTTTTAGAAAAAGTATATTTGCATCCCTTTAAGATCTGTACAGGCTGTACAACAGTGAAAATACAGCAAAAAATAGTTAGTTTCTTTGATTTCTATGCACAAATTTCGTACAAAAACTTCCCCCTCCGTATTGGAGCAAGATGTTTACCATATTAACCCATCCCATTTGGTATGAAACTTGAAAAATCAGTTTGAACTATCCAAAATGAGTTGCAATCGCCTAATGTGTCATAATACATTGACAATATTTGACACTATGGTATTTTTGCATTAACACTATGGTTTAGCTTGTCCAAAGGAATCAAACCATCCTCCATACTCCCAAAACATGATAAAACACACAAACAATCAAAAAAACTCAAAAACCGATCCTTTAGACCTTCTAGGCCTAATTGGCACAACAAGGATCCAAGTGGACTAAGCATGATTAAGGTTTATAGGGTCACCTCAATCATCTTGACCACACAAAAGGGACCATACAAACATGGCTAAAGCCTTTTTACCACACATACAATCAAAACAAAACATAGCTTATCAAAATGCATCAAAAATGCTTGAGGTGTCAGACTGCTCCTGAGGTTTGTTTAGCCACTTCACCAAATAGTCATGATAGGTGTGCCTTCTAGTTTGTTTTGCAATCCTCTTGTCCAAAATGCACTCAATCTGATTTGGAGAGGAAGGAATGAGTTCCTAGAGTATCTAATTAGTGTGATCTTCTTCAACAGTAGTCTAAGGATCAGATCCTTTATAGGGATAAAGGTCTAAAACATTAAAAATTGGAGACAAAGCAATGCCATCCGGAAGTCTGATTTTGTAGGCATTGTCTCCACATTTCTTGAGCACTTCACAAGGCCCAATCTTCTTCATGAGTATCTTAGTGTGTTTACCTATAGGGAGCCTCTCCTTCTTCAGATGAACCATTACTAAATCACCTTCCTTGAACTACAAATCCCTTCTTTTTCTATTAGCAAATTGTTTATATTTCTGAGAAGTGGACAACAATTTCTGTTGTACTTGGTCATGGACATCTTTCATGACTTGAACGAAGTCTTTAGCCAAGGCACTACTATTTTCTAGTCCTTTAACCTCCCTAAGTTCTAAAATACCCCTTGGGTGAGTGCCATAAATAATTTGGAAAGGAGACAGGTCAGTGCTTCTATTGACAGTGTCATTGTATGAGAACTCTGCCTGAGCCAAAATTGAATCCCAACTAGCACCCTACTCCTTTGTTAGGCATCTTAGGAGGTTTCCAAGTGACCTATTAATCACCTCTGTTTGTCCATCAGACTGAGGGTGATAGGCAGATGATAAGGACAAATTTGTACCTAGTCTCTTCCACAGTGTCCTCCAGAAGTGTCCTATGAACTTGGGGTCTCTATCTGAGATGATTGACAAAGGTAAACCATGTAATCTGACTATTTCCTTGAAGAAAATACTTGCTATGTGTGAGGCATCATGTGTGATTCTACATGGGATGAAGTGAGCCATTTTTGAGAACCTATCTACAACCACAAAAATGCTGTCATACCCATTCTTTGTCCTAGGCAAACCAAGTACAAAGTCCATGCTTATGGAATCCCAAGGCTTTGAAGGAATAGGTAGAGGAGTGTATAACCTTGCATTGGATGTATGCCCCTTTGCTCTTTGGCAAATTTGACAAGTTTCAACAAACTTCCTTACATCGGTTGGCAATTTGGGCCAAAAATAGTACCTCCTAACCAATTCTAGGGTCTTATCAATACCAAAGTGACCTGACATGCTGCCACAATGCTTTTCCCTGATTATATTCTCTCTAACGGATCCTCTTGGGATACACAACATGCTACCCTTGAAAAGATATCCATCTTGCAACAAAAAATCAGAAAAATCAGTATTATACCTTCCTGTCATGGCCTTGCAAGATAGGTATGGCTCTTTGAAGTCTTCATCTGCTATATACTGATCTTTAATGGCATGAATACCTGTACTTTCCAACTGAATAGTTTGCACAAGATTTCTCCTGCTTAAGGCATCGGCTACCTTATTGGCCACTCCTTTCTTGTGTTTTATGGAGAAGGTGTATGATTGGATGTACTCCATCCACTTGACATGTATGTGATTCAACTTTTGCTACCTGTTCAAGAAGCTTAATGCATGGTTGTCAGTAAAAATTATAAATTCCTTTGGCAATAAGTAGTGTCTCCATTTCCTCAATGACTGAACCATGGCATATAACTCTAGATCATAGGTGGAGTAGTTTTGTTTTGCCTCATTTAACTTCTCACTAAAGAATGCTACAGGCCTCCCATCTTGACTTAGGACTCCTCCAATAGCCCTCTTACTTGCATCACACTCTACCACAAAGACCTTGTCAAAATTAGGTAGCACTAGGACTGGTTTTTTTGAAATTTTTTTCTTTAACAGTTCAAAGGCTTTGCTGGCCTCATTTGTCCATACAAACACACATTTCTTGCCCCCTTTTATGGTGTCAACAAGTGGAGCACAAATGCCACTAAACCCTCTAATGAACTTTCTATAAAAGCTGCATAAACCATGGAAACTCCTTACCTCCGAGGCTGTTGTAGGTGTTGGCCAATTAAGAATGGCTGCAACCTTACTTGGATCCATTTTTAGGCTGCCCTTGGAGATGACAAACCCCAAAAATATCAACTCTTCTTGTAGGAAGACACATTTGTCAAGATTGATTCTCAACTTCTCCTCTTGAAGCCTCCTGAGCACTTGATGGATATGCCTTATGTGGTCTTCCTTGCTGTCACTAAAAATTAGTATATCATCCAAATATACAACAATAAACTTGTTAAGGAAAAGTTTTAGCACTTCATTCATCAATCTCATGAAGGTGCTTGGTGCATTTGACAAGCCAAAAGGCATGACAACCCATTCAAATAGTCCTTCATTGGTTTTGAAGGTGGTTTTCCACTCATCCCCTTCCCTTATCCTGATTTGGTGATAACCACTTTTTAGATCTATCTTGGTAAAATACTTAGCCCTACCCAAGCAATCCATTAAATCTTCCATTCTAGGCATTGGAAATCTATATTTGATAGTGATCTTGTTGATGGCCCTGGAATCAGTGCATAGTCTCCATGTTCCTTCCTTCTTGGGTGCAAGCACTGCAGGTACTGCACATGGACTAATACTCCTCCTGATAAGTCCTATATCCAACAAGTCTTGGATTTGTCTTACCACTTCAGCATTTTGCTCTGGAGTCAACTTGTAGGCTGCTTGGTTTGGTAGGGTGGATCCAGGGATGAGATCAATGCAATGACTAATCTCCCTCTTTGGTGGAAGGGCATCCTTGCCGTCATCGGCTATCACATCCTGAAACTTCTCCAATAGTTCTTCCACTTCCTTTGGTCCAGTCCTCCTAAGAGGTTGCTGCACTTTGACCTTCTTTGGATTCACATCCTTGGGCTTGATGACTACTGCAAAACGTGGCACTTTCTCTTCCTTGAGGTTAGCCAAAAACTCTTTTTCACCTACCAACATAACTGAACTAGAAATGACTTTCTCTTTGCAATCATCAATCAAAGGAGTCATTGTAAACTTTTCACCATTCTTGGACAAATGAATCACATTGTTCTTACCATCATGTTGGGCACTTGTGTCATGTTGCCAAGGCCTTCCAAGAAGAAGGTGGCATGCATCCATATCCACTATCTCACAAAGAACCTTATCATGATATTCACCTATCTTGAATTCAACCCAACATTGCTCTTTCACCATAATTTGTTGTTCCTTGGTTAGCCAAAAGACTCTATAGGGGTTAGGATGAGGCATTCTTTCCAATCCTAACTTAGTCACCATTTCATTAGAAGCCAAATTTTCAGAGGAACCTGAATCTACTATTACCTTGCAAACTTTTCCTTTCACCTTGCAAGTGGTTCTGAACAAGTTGTTTCTTTGGGGCTGCTCCTTGGTAGCTGGCATGATGAGGGATGTATTAAACATGATGCATTCTCCACTCTCAGGTGCTGCAGACTTGGAAGAGGCTATTTGGTAACTTGTAGTGCTTTGACAGTCCTCTTCTTGAAGGAGTTGTACTCTTCTTTCTTTATGATTTGCAGCAGTGTTTCCAATCTTCTCCGAGCACCTAAAGGACTGATGTCCAATCTGATTGCAAGAGAAACACCTTCCAGTAAACACATTGGGACCTCTGCCCCCACTTCTTCCTCTGCCATTTCCTCTACCCCTAAACTGACCCTTATCAACACTATTTTTATCAGTTTGCCCTTGGCTGCCTTCTTGTGATCTGCCACCTTGGAGTCTAGAGAAATTATCTCTGTTTTGAAATCTGCCGCTGCCCCTAAAATTCTAATTTCCTCTACCTCTGCTGCTGCTGCCAAAATCCCCTTTTCTTCTCTGCTTATCCTCAATCCTCAGTGCCATTTGGAAGCACTTATGGACTGTCTCTGGGTTAAAGAGAGTTAATTCATCTTGAATGGAGAACTTAAGGCCATTGAGATACCTTGCAAGCTTCTATTTTTCATTCTCAGGCATCTTGGCTTTCAATGTCATCTTGTGAAACTCCTCTGTGTAGGTGCTCACGTCCATGTCCTTTTGTCTCAAGTTGTGCAACTTCTTGTTCAAGTTGACCTCATAATCCTCAGGGACAAATTGCTTCTTGATTTCAAGTACCATCTTCCTCCATGTAGAGATAGGATTCCTATCATCTTCTATCCTCTCATTTTGAATAAAATTCCACCAACTCAAGGCTGGCCCTTTCATTCTTGACTTGGCAATCCTCACTTTCTAATTTTCTGCCACTTCTTCACATTCAAAATAGTTCTCCATTGCCTCAATCCAATCAAGGCACTCCTCTAGATTCATCTTACTAGGAAACATAGGTAAGTCTGCGTTGGTGTCCTTCTTACTCAACTTTCCAAGTGCATCTAGGAATTGTCTCTCTGACATACCTCCGTGTGGCTCTTCCATAGGCACTTCTTCTTCCTCATCTTGATCCTCTTCATCTGAATCCAAGATGACTTCTGACTTCTTCTTCTTGTCTTTATCTTTCTTCAACTTTTCTATCTCAGCCTCCATCCTTTTGTTCTTGGCTGCTTGCTCTCTCACTATTTTTGCCAACTCGGCATTAGTCACTCTTGAAGGGACTTCCTCCTCTTCTTCTCTATCTCCTATCTCTTTGATGGCTCTGATGCCACCTAATGCAGGGTGGCACAAGGGAAGCAACACACAAGGGTTTACTCTATTGTCCTTTGCCCACTCACCCACTTCAACTAGCCTTCAACCAACCAACCAACCAAAGGCACATTCAAGGCATATGAAGGATTTGATGTCCAGACTATTGTCCAATCCCTAAGGCTTCTCCAACACCTTAAGACAAATCAACAAACACCTTCTATGTAGTTGGTTTGATCCCCAACTTCCCAAAACTCTCCAACCTATACCTTGACTAGTAAGTCTACTAGCCCTCCAAACTAGGTTTTCTCAACAAAACTTGACAAATCCTAAATGACCAGGTAAGTGAATGATGGTTTTAGATACCCCTTATGGGACCCTATCAAACTCCCAAGTCTCCTATTCCAACTCTACTCCAGCAATCCAAAACACTCATTAGATCTCTAGGCCTAATTGATCACTTCAGGCTAGGTTACAAAGCAAGTGCTCAAAATTGGGTGCATAGGTCAGGGGTATGAATTTGGAATGCTTCTACCATGTCCCTACAACACAAATCCATCATTTATTTTCTCACCCTATCAGGATTCTATCATCTACAACCTCAAATAGCATGAATTTGGCCAAATACAATGAAATATTTGACCTAGGGCATCACCTTAAAAATAGAAGACTGTATTTCCCAACAAAAATATTTTGGAATCTTATAGTACATATCCCTAGCGTACATTTCACCAGTTTTTATGAATTTTCACTAGTGGAAATGCATTCTAGGGCCGGATTTCTATGGCTACCCTAGAAAATAGGGTTTCTGGACCTATTTTGAAAGAAAAATCTATAACTTTTGATCCTAACCACTTCAGGACCTCAAACTAGTTTCATTGGAACCCTGACTCCAAGCCCTTTCAGAAAAAGTATATTTGCATCCCTAGAAAATCTATACAGTCCGTACAACATTGAAAATGCAGCAAAAAACAGTCAGTTTCTTTGATTTCTGTGCATAAATTTCGTACAAAAACTTCCTCCTCCGTACTGGAGCAAGATGTTTACCATATTAACCCATCCCATTTGGTATGCAACTTGAAAAATTAGTTTGAACTATCCAAAATGAGTTGCAATCGCCCAATGTGTCATAATACATTGACAATATTTGACACTATGGTATTTTTGCATTAACACTATGGTTTAGCTTGTCCAAAGGAATCAAACCATCCTCCATACTCCCAAAACATGATAAAACACACAAACAATCAAAAAAACTCAAAAACCAATCCTTTAGACCTTCTAGGCCTGATTGGCACAACAAGGATCCAAGTGGACTAACCATGATTGAGGTTTATAGGGTCACCTCAATCATCTTGACCACACAAAAGGGACCATACAAACATAGCTAAAGCCTTATTACCACACATACAATCAAAACAAAACATAGCTTATCAAAATGCATCAAAAATGCTTGAGGTGTCAAACTGCTCCTAGGTGCCCTGCACCACTCTCTCCCCTATCATTCCTATATATCCTATCTCTCCCCTCTATCATTCCCTCTTCCTTATCGATGAAGGAAATGGAAACAAGAAAACTAGGACTCCCTTTCTTAGGTTTAGGGTTTAGGGCTTAGGGGAATTATTTAGGGTTTAGGGATTAGGGTTTAGGATTTGGGGGAATTATTTAGGGTTTAGGGGCATTATTTAGGGTTTACAGTTGCATATCAAAAGCAGTCTCTCTCTCTCTCTAAATTTGTGAACCCTAAATAATGGCCCTAATCCCTAACCCCTAACCTGTATCTACCTCTCTGTAGATATCTCCCTCTCTCTATCTTGCTCTCTCTATCGACATCAATCCAATGATGTTGAGGATGCACTAAATTGATTTGTCACCTTTAGAAAATAAATGACATTAATCCAATGATTGTCTTGGAATTTGAATAGGTATAGAAAAATGAGAGGTCAATCCCGAGTGTCACAAGTTTGATCTCAATTGTTGACACAAATATCATCTAATATCTAACTTAAACATGAAATGATTTGTTAGAATTTACACCAAAACTACTTGCTTTTACAATTTTTTTATGACAATTATCTATTCGAAAGTGCCTATGAATATATATATATATATATATATATATATATATATATATATATATCATCATAATCCTATATAAATTTTGATAGTTTGTCCAAAATCTCTCCTTTCATATGATACAGTCTTTCTAAAATTTGGATTGTATTTTATAGCTAAAATGCCTAAATACTAAAATACTAAAATAAAAAACAATGAAAACAATTGAGAAAAAGAAAACGGATATCCATTTTGAAAAACATAAAAAACGAAAAAGGGTCACATTTTTGCAAACCTATGGCTTGCAAAATGCAATGTCATCTTTGAAGAACTGATATCAGAGGTGAAGAACGGATATCCGATACAAAAAGGTAAGATCTTTCGTATTTTTTTGTTTGTTTTGTATATTCAAGCAAAGTTTTTAGTTTTTTATGCTAAGTGGGTATGTTTTATATTTTAATTAGGTAAAATGGATGCACAAAATGAAAACCCAAACCCTCCCCCTCCAACAATAGAAGAGAATATTCAAAGAAATATTGATCATATAAGTAGGATCATAGAAATGTATCATCGTCACCCTCGATTGTCTACAATGACATCAAATTTAGAGGGAATCATTAATCATGTTCAAACCTTGTCAACCCAACACGAATCATTTAGGCAATGGTGAGAAGCCAAGAAGGTCGAATATGCTAACGGTTTGTCATATGATGAAGTCAAATAATTAGAGATTACAAAAACTATGTTAGCCCAACACTTTGTCAATCCTAAAACCGGATTGCATGTTGATATTCGTAAGTCTAAGTTTTTGATCAAATGGTGTATTCATGAGGGCATTAGTCAGAACTTTTGGGATCATTGGTGGATGGTTTTTGATAAACCACCCAACAACAATTTAGATGTACCTTTGTATTTCCTTTGTAAACTCTATGCAGTGTTCGTCATGGGTCAACATGTTAATTATTTTGATTTTACGGAGTTTCAAGGAGTGGGTAAGGGAATGCCTCAAGATAGACCTGGGGCAATTAGACAAGTACAAGGTCCCTAATTTCCCCCTCCTGCTATCCCTTCTCCACCCCCAATGCAACACCCAGATGTTGTTGCAAATGTAACACAACAGGGCCTTAGTGCCATACACTCTTGGACCGAGTATTTGATTATACAAACATCTCAGTTTGCACAAGCACATGATGAAGGTGATGATCTTGGATCACCTAGTTCTACTAAACCATCGTCATCCACATATGTATGTGTGCCCCATCATTGCATTTCTTGCAATCATTTATTCTTAGGTCCTATTATGGAGAGTAGTGAGCCACCATTGAACACATCAGAGTATGATCTCCATTGATGAGATGAGGCAATGGGGTCCAGAACTCAAGCTGAAGGGTCAGGGACAAGAGTAGAAGCTATTGGATCAGTGAACCATAGAGAAGGAGAAATGCATGAGCAATATTTTATGCAGGTAAAATTTAAAGTTAAATTTTATGGTCTATTCCATTTGAATATATAAAAAAATTTATGAGTACTAATGTATCTAAGTGGGATAACAGTTGATGACAGAGGAGGAGTTGACAGAAATTCATCATGGAACTTTGTCTGCCATCCAATTTGGCTTGGACTTGCCGGTATAATTTGTTCTACACATCAACTTTTTTTATGCATTTATTTCTTTGTGAGTAATTATATATTAATTCATATCTTGATGTTAATTTTATTTTATAGTCAATCAAAAATGTGAATGATGTGGCATCTGTGCCAATTGTAGACACCCTAAACGTCAAATCACTTGCATTTCGTCATCTGTCTAATCACCTGCATTTCCCACATTAATTAAATAATCTAATTATTTAATTAATTTCATCTATTTCTTCTACATCACATAATTTTGACATTAATTAAATAAATCCTCTTTATTTAATTAATTAAATTAAATTCATCTATTATTCTTCCACAATTAAATAATTTTAATTATTTAATTAGATCATTATCCTCTTTCCAAAAATCACATCTACATTAATTAAATAAACCCAATTATTTAATTAATTCCCTCTTATCTAAAATTAAATAATTCTTAATTATTTAATTAAATCAAAATCATTCTTCTAAAAACATGCACAACAATTAAATAAATTTATTTATTTAATTTGCTTTCAAATCTTCTAGATTAAATAATTCCAATTATTTAATTATTTCTTCTAAAATATCTTCTCTAAATTTAAATAAATCAATTATTTATTTAAATTGCTTTTTCTTCTAAATTTGAGTTATCTCTAATATAACTCAAGCTTTCTATATTTAATAAAGCAAAATATCTTCTTTTCTCATACAAATCTTTTCTTCTTGTTTTAAATCACTTAACTGATCATTACATTTTGTTAATTGCTTTAACTCATTCTTCTATTCTTGATAACTCCTCTCATGCAAAAGAAAGCAAGACACATGTCTTCTTCTCATTCGTTGCATGTTCCTCAACTGTTCTTCTCCGTTGATTCTTCTGAAATATCTAGACCGTTGATCAATCCTCGTTGAAATCTATATAAACCCCCCTCATCTCCTTCATTGAGCCTCTCTCTTCGATCGTATTTTCAGGCATACTTAACAGAGCTTTGAGCATACAAAACGCATCGATTGAGCAACTTTACGATCTTTTAACATTGATCTTTGAGCACATTGAGCACACTATTTGATTGTTGCAACTATGGTTTCGCAACTTCATTGAGCAATCCACACTTCTCCAAAAGGGAACAATACAGGTTTTGGTAAGAGCTTTCATTTTGTCTTTGATTTAATGATAATGGCTTTTACTTAGATTGGTTCACTTTATGTGATTGGTTTTTGATTTTATTAGTTTAATTTAAATCAATTTTTCCTCATACACATTCTGGCACGCTCGATGGGACCCACTAGTCCCTTTTTTTTCTTTGAGAAATTATTTTTTTGAAGTCACAATACGGTACAGCGCAAACGACATTGCAAAGCAGTTCTGGCAGCATCTTTAAGTGTTATTAGAGGTACAGTTCAGCGCCCTTGGGGGCACTGTGGCGCTTCTGGCAGCACAGAGCAGCTCTCTTGGTACCACAGAACAGCACGACTGGTAGCATCGTTCGGCGCTTTTGGCTAAATTAGGTTTTTGACTTCATTTTGTGTTTGCAGGGTTTTCTCGTTACATATCTTGTGGATTTGTCTGACAATCTGTTGTATTTGTCTTCCAAACCTACTTTTTGATACTTCCTAAGCTGATTTATTTAGGGGTATCTTCGGTAGTTGTGTTAATCTATTGTGTTGTTACACTTTCTGAGTTTTCTAGATTTCACGATTCAGATCTATCAGATATTATTGCTCAGAACTGTAGATCAGCCATGAAATCCCATTTTGATCTGGTTCTTTTGACAAAAGCTAATTTTTTCATGATCTGAGACCGTGCAGCGCATTCGGCATCATAGTATCACACTTCCGGATACAAAGTATAGTGCCTCTGGTCCTTGTTCAACGCTTCTGGTAGTATCCTGCAGCGCTTTCGGTATACACTACATCGCTTTTGGCATAACAGTATTGCACTTTTGGATGCACAGTACAGTGCTTCTGGTTATTTTTCAGCACTTTTGGTAATATTCTCCAACGCTTCTGGCCTGTGTTACAGTGCTTATGGAATACAGTAAGTCGCATATGGTAAGATAATACAGTGCTTTCGGTCAAGTTGATTTATTTTTGCTAACTTATGAATTTTTGGTGGAACTAACTCACTTGTTGCAGCTTCTTATTGCTCACACAGAGCAAATAGGGGTTAACATGTTCATGCAGGACGAGCGTTGAAGAACTTTTTTTGATTTATCTCACTAAGTCTTAGAAACACATTGCATGCTTAAAAGGATAATTGAACAAATCTTTTTTGCAAATCTAAGTCTTAGGAACATACTGATTTTCTTAAGGGACAATGGACATGTATGCACAAACACCTCAATTTCCTAAGGGACAATGGACATGAATGCCAAACACTTCAATTTCATAAGGGACAATTGACAACTACAAACGTGTGTGTGCCTAGTTTAGTTGCACCTTATTTTTCTTATAACGGGACAATTGAACCTTTATTTGACGTGCTTGCTCTTACTTTTCTATACTTCCTTTAGAAGGGCCTACTTTTGGATTGTGCTTCATCCAAAAGGGATGACCCTAAGCAGAGTTTTTCTTTGAACCGCTATATAAGAGGGATAAGGCGAAAGCCAAGTCCTAACCGATGTCAGCCTTACCTTGTGGTGCCAAACTGAAAAGAGGTGTACTAGCTCTTTGTGGAAATGATTTTCACATTGAGCGAAGTGTTTGATACTCTTAGTAGGATTGGTTAAAGCTTTTAGTAGCTTGTCGCATTGCTCGTAAGGCATTAGTCCCTCAAAGTCACTAAGAACCATTTTAGATAGAGACTACCCGACCTACCTCCGAACATTGCGGTAATCATCAGTGCAAGGGGAATCGATTTAAGCCCTTAAGATACTCACCATTGGCTCCCTTGAGAAGAGATAGTATTCCCTTGGACATAAAGCTCTTGTGACCTACTTGATCTTTCCAAGGGGAGGGTGAGATATCCCTACCTATCGTCTCTCGCAAAGATACTAAATATCTGACACCTTTATGGAATGATATTTTTATCGACGGAGTATTAAGTTGTGAGCTGATCTACTGCAATGAACCTTGTCTCTAGGGATAAAAAGTGCTTGTTATTGATTGCAATTGTCTTATACATGTGGAAACATTGGGCTTGTTTGGAGCCTCGAACATACACTATCTGTTGTGTCAGTCCCTTGTGTGTGCCAACATTGTTTGCTGTGTTTTTCTCTTGCCAAACAAATCCAATTAGAAATAGAAACAATCTATCAAAATTTTGCCTTTTAGAAACATCAGACACGACTTCAGCACCCCTGGTATTACAACAACTCGCCTTTCGTAGTACAGTAGATCGCCTTTGGCATAGCAGTAATTTGCCTCTGGTAAAACTCTAGTTCAGCACCCTTGGTATAACAGTAGCTCACTTTTGGTCACTGTAGCTCGCCTTTGGCATAGTAGTAACTCACTTCTGGTAGCTCAGTTCGTCACCTTTGGCATCACAGTAGCACACTTTTGGTTGCATAGTCCTGTGCCTTTGGTCAAATAGTATAGCGCTTTTGGTCCAGTACTTTGTGCATCAGAGTTTGTCCGTTTCTCAAAGCACCTCACAGAAACCCAACATTACCTTTCTTGTCCTAGTGTATTCCATGGTAACCACTAGGCTCCAGCAAACTATGAAATCCAAGCAAGTTGTCCCTAAGAAGCGCAAGTCACCTCCTCGCACACCACAATCAGGTCGTCTCAACATTACTCCCAAGGTTACTCCTAGTACACCCGCGGCAAAACCAATCAGCTCTCTGAACATGCTGCACATTGACGAACCAAGCAATCCTCAAGAGGGTAGGGTCCCTTTGGTAAGAACACCTCAATATACCACCAGTTTGCCTCTGAATTTTGTGCCACAAGGATATACTATTGAGCAAAACCCACCTCAAGAGGGTAGGGTCCCTTTGATAAGCATTTCCCAATACACCACCGGCTTGCCTCTGGATTTTGTCCCTTAAGGTTATACTATAGATTTAGTCCCATCTCAAGAAGAGTGACACTTTGAAATAGGTCAATCCTCTCAAGTAGATGGGCAAGATCTTGAAGAAATCATACAAGAGCCTAGAGTCGTGGCCGCCTTTGACAAAATCCTTAGTGAGAACCAAGATCATTTCTTTCGCTTGCTTGCAGAGCAAGGCACCAAGTTACCTCAAGATTTTGATTTATCCACTCTCAAGGAGCACAACAATGCCCAAGATGCCATACAAGCAGTACAAACCATGTCAATGGTGACTACGCCCTTACCTACACAAGGCTTATAGTATAGGAATCCCCTTTTTCAAAACCCAACAGAAGAGAGAGCCATATCACCACTTTTGACTCCTATGGAGATCTATAACAACCAACAAGAAACTCTCCAACGTCAAGCAGAGTTAGCTAAGCAAGCCACCTTAGCTCGATCGAATATGCAACCACCTCCTAAAGTGTCCACACTGGTCGCAAGTGGAATCTTGGTTACCCCATCACACGTAGGTTTCCCACCAAATTACAATTCGGGGAACAATTATGTAGCCATGCAACAAGGGTCTCAACAAATGCCACCTCCTATATCATCACACCTTCATGTCTCTCAACCAATTAGAGTCATGCAACCCCAACCACAACATTCTTCTACTCTCGTCCTTAAGCAACCCCAACCACAACATTCTTCTACTCTCATCCTCAATCAACCCCAACCATCGCAAATCATGTCTACCTATGTCCCTCCTCCACAACGTTCATCCATGCTAAATTTCTTTCACACATTGCCTAGTCACTCTCAACATTTCCAACATCAAGTTTCCCAAAGCTATGTGCCGCCATCACAACCTAATCAAACGCACTTTAGCTTTCCTCCACCCAATTCTTTTCTTCAACCATCACAAAGCCAACATTCATACCTAGCGCCACCTCCACCGCTTCCAAATCAAAACCTCCAATTCCAACCCAATCTGAACCAAATGTACAACCTGTATGATCCCAATCAATCTTATGACCCTTATAACACCAGTGTGCATGGCTTACATTATAATCTTCCGTATGGGCAACACCAACCACTTTTTAGACAACAGGAGATGTTACCAACCCCTCCCACGACTATGGAGCTAAAGATCGCAGAAGTTCAACAACAGCTGTCTGATCTTATGTTTGGCCACACCAAGAAGACCTTCTCTTTAGAGGAAGTGTGTCCTTATCCTTTTGATCGGTCATTACCAATGATCCCTTTTCCTCAAAATTTCACTATTCCCAAGTTCGATAAATACAAAGCAAAAGGTGACTCAAAGGACCATCTTAGGGAATTCTATCTTGCTTGCTTCGAGGTCTCACACAACGACACATATCTTATATGTCTCTTTCCTCGCAGTCTTGGAGGTCAAGCAATAGAATGGTTCTCACACTTACCCACGGGTATCAAGTCTTTCAACGAGCTAGCAGAGAAGTGTGCCACCGATTTTTCTTACAACGCAAAGCATGAGATTTCCATGACTGATCTATGCAACAATAAATAGAAAAATGGGGAAACTTTCATTTCTTTCCTTCAATGATGGAGACAAATGGCTAGCAAATTCCCTTTCAAGATTCCAGAGAAACAGCTTGTTAGCATATTTGTGTAGAACCTCAACCAAGAGTTAGGTTTCCATTTGCAAATTCTTAGTGCTACAACCTTCGATGAAATCACATACAAGGGAATCAATATTGAAAAGTCCATCATTGCTAAGGGTGTGGTCAAAATCTTTAAAGAAACGAAAGATAGCGCTCCTCATCAACAATCGAACGATAAACCCAAATATTGGAACAAAAACAAAAACATGGTCAATGATGGGGTGGTCAATACTAAACATGTCCAAACATTGCAAACACCGCTGCAGCTCTCCAAACCAAGTCAAGCTCCACCTCAACAATAGCAGCAACAAAGGCAGCCTTATCATAACCAACAGCAATGACAACAAGAGCGGCCTCAACAAGATTACCCTCCGCGGCGTCAATTCACTCCCTTGGGAGTGCCCATTGAATCAGTCTTACAGCAAGCTTTGCAGAAAAGGCTCATCACTTTACCTGATGCTCCCCCATATGGCGAGCCTGTTTTCAAAACAGCACGTTATAGAGAATGAATATTGTGAGTTCCATAGGAGCAAAGGGCATCGAACCGCATCTTGCATGAAACTCAAGCACCTTATCCAAAACATCATCGATGGTAATCAAATCACTTTTGAGGGTGAACAAGCGGCTCAACACACGAACAAGGATCTAGATATGTACAAAGAACCATTCCCTCATCATGGTCCACCTCCTCCTTAGGATAGAGGTAAAGGTATCAATCATGCTTCCATGTCCTTCAATTCCATTGTAGGTCGTTTTGAAGAGAGTCGAGTGTCTACCCTCACAATCAAAGGCAAATCTACAGATTGTGCTGTTACTACGCGCAGTGGTCGTATCACCATTCGTGGTCCTACACCCAGTCTTCCAGCTCAATCTGATTATAATCTTGTTGAACATCTAGGGAGAACACCAGCACAGATCTCTATTTTGGACCTTCTACGGTCATCACCTGCACATAGAGTGGTGCTAGAAAAAGCCCTCCAAGAGTCTTCTGTTCCTAACAACATAGCAGTCGCGGATTTCCAAGCTATAATAGGTAACATTGCTTCACCCTACAATGTGGTCTTCTTTGAGAAAGATCTCCCATCCCATGATCCTTGTCACAATGATGCCCTTCATGTTGAAGTTCTCAAACATTAAGCGCAAAATCAAACGCATCCTCATAGATGGTGGTGCTGGTCTCAACATCTGTTCTTTAAAGTTACTAAAGCAATTGGGATACTCTGAGGATCACGTCGACACTAATCATAGTATTACAATCAAGGGGTATGATGATGCAGAACGTCATTCAGAAGGTGTTATTCACTTGCCTATACAACTAGGCCTTGTCATGCTTGAAACTAGGTGTCAAGTCCTTGATATTGAGCTGCCTTACAACATTATCCTAGGTCACCCATGGATCCATGCAATGAAAGCTATTCCCTCCACATACCATTAGTCTCTAAAGTTCCTGTACAATGGTACGGAGATCACCATCCCAGGAGATCCTAATCCTTTTGAATTCTATCGTGTCTTGCAAGGAAGCTATAAGAATTGCAACCAAGTGCCTAAAAATGAAAAAGCCCTTGAATCCCCACTATATGTTGATCCTGAAACTCTGACGCAAGCCTCTACAAGTGAATCTAAAACCCTCCCCAAAATCACAGCTCGCATCCGAGATATAGGCTTTGGCACTTACGATATCTCAGAATCTTGTTGTGTAGGGCAGATGCCTTTATCTCCAAAATCTTACGGCCAACCACCCATTGCCAAAGTAACTAAAAAAGTAGCTATTCCTCCCCCAACATTCCTAACCCAATTCCAACATGGACGGTTATTGGAAGAGGAAACTATTGAGGACATATCTTCTTGGCTCTATAAGGAGAAAGAACCAGTCACAATACCAATCAAGCAATATGGCAATGGCTTAAGAATAGTAAAAAATATGGGCTATAAAGGCAAAGGTGGCCTTGGGAAATAGAATCAAGGAACTACAAACCCCATTGTTGTGACAAAGAATTTAGATAAGAAGGGATTAGGATTTGGTACGAAGGTACCACGCGCCTTGGACATTGAGTATATCCTCGACGAGGTAGCTAACACTTTTCCCGCCGATTCGACGCCTACAGAGGATATCATCGATGACTCTTCCCTCCACATGACCAACCTATTCGTAGAATCCTCCATTTTTACGCTATCCTTCATATCCTTAACTTCCACCACCAGCACCCAGAATGTCACACTTGTCTACCCTGAACTTATCGATTGGGACCAACAAGGGTCCCCCGTTATAGATGTATTTCAGAATGACAAAGCTTTAGCTGAGTTCATGGGACTTCGGGAAGGTATCCCTCTTGGCGATCATAAAGCAGGTTTTGTAATGGAACTAGAGCCGACAACTGATTTTGGTGAGAATGCCAAATCCTCTAGTCGTAAAAGTGAAAATAAAGAAATATCTCTAGGTGAAAACCACACTGTGGCACCTCCTGATCACAAAATAGTAAAAACAAAGGACGTATCCAAAGGTGAAAACCCAACTGTGGCACCTGAGGATGGAGGATTTGACCTTCCCCTACCATCTAAGTATCAAGAGAAATCATCTCTCCTAGTGGAAGATTCTACAGAGATAAACCTTGGCACAGAACAAAATCCAAAGACCACATTCCTAGCAGCATCATTATTTGAAACAGAGCACAGAAATCTTAACAACTTCTTCTTGCAACGAACCATCAACTTTGCATGGACCTATGCTGATATGCTAGGGTTAGACCCTAAGCTAGTAGTTCATTATCTCACAGTTAATCCCAAGGTGAAACCAGTCAAGCAAAAGTTGAGAAAGTTGCACCCACAGATCGCTCTCTTGGTAAAAGTGGAAATACAAAAACTGTTAGATGCCAAGTTTATATGACCAATCGACTCTTCAGATTGGGTCTCAAACATTGTACCTATGTCTAAACCCAATGGGCACATCCGCATGTGTAATGATTTCAGAGATCTCAACAAGGCATGTCCTAAAGATGACTTTCCACTACCAAACATTGACATTATAGTGGACTTGATAGCAAGTCACGAGATGCTTTCTCTCAGGGACGGATTCTCTGGCTACAATCAGATAAGGATAGTAGAAGAAGACCAACATAAAACAACCTTTACTTGTCCTTGGGGCAATTATTGTTGGTGTGTCATGCCGTTTGGTCTGAAGAATGCAGGAGCAACCTATCAGAGAGTAATGACAGTGATCTTCCACGATCTGTTTCATCACATCATGGAAGACTATGTTGATGATATATTGGCTAAATCTTCTAGGGCAGATCACATACAGGTTCTAGGACAGATCTTCGACAGGCTTGAAAAATACCAAGTCAGACTCAATCCAAAGAAGTGTGTATTCAATGTAACATCAGGGAAGCTGTTGGGATACATTGTATCTCGTAGAGGCATCGAAGTTGATCTAGTGAAAGTCAAGGCTATAGTGGAGATGCCTCCACCCAAGAACCTTAAAGCACTAAGGAGCCTTCAGGGAAGGTTGCAGTCCATTCGGCGTTTCATATCACAGCTAGCAGATAAATGCCAACCATTTCAACACTTACTCCATAAGGATGTCTCATTTCGATGGGACAACAAGTGTCAGGCAACGTTTGATCAACTTAAAGAGTATCTAGCTACACCGCCTGTATTGGTTCCACCAGTCGCAGATAAACCTTTGATATTATATATCTCTACCACAAACTCGGCCCTAGGGGCCCTGCTAGCACAAAATGATGAAACAGGAAAAGAGCATGCAATTTACTACATTAGTAGAACCTTGGTGGGATATGAGCTCAATTATTCACCAATGGAAAGGGCTTGTTTAGCAGTAGTGTTCGCCTCCCAAAAGTTGTGACATTACATGCTGAACCAACATACAAATCTAATAGCCAAGATTGATCCCTTGAAGTATCTACTAGCAAAAGCAGCTCTCACAGGCAGACTGGCTAAGTGGGTCATGATCCTTAGTGAGTTCGATATTGAGTACATGGATCGTAAAGCCATCAAAGGACAAGCCCTCACGGATCAACTAGCAGAAGCACCTATGAAAGATCACATCCTATGGTAGCAAACTTTCCAGATGAGAATCTCTTCACTCTTTCCAACTCCATAATGTGGAAGTTATATTTTGACGGTTCTTACACACAGCATGGATCAGGAGCTGGCATCTTATTTGTTACACCTCAGAATGACTATATTCCAAAATCATATTGGCTTGCATTCCCTTGCACCAACAACATAGCCGAGTATGAAGCCCTCCTCATAGGTCTCAATACAGTAGTTCAATGGGACATCACAGAATTACAAGTATATGGAGACTCACAGCTAGTCATTCGCCAAGTCACGGATGAATACCAAACAAAGGATGAAAAGTTGGTCCCCTACAAGCAACTAGTGGATGCATACAAACCACATTTTGCTACCATCACATTTGAGCAAATTCCAAGAGAGCATAACAAAGATGCAGATTCTATGGCTTCTATAGGGTCACTGATTGACATGCCTGCAAATACACAGAAGTGTGAATTCTTGATCGAGCAATTGTTGCTACCAGCTGTCGACGTTCTAGTTACTGAAATCATCTGTGAACTTGTTGGTCCCAATTCCCCATGGTACAAAGACATCTATGAATACCTCAAACACAATACCTTTCCCCCTGACCTATCATCCACCCAATGCAAAACCTTTATCCGTCGATCCTCCCATTATATCATCCTGGGTGATACACTATATCGCCGGAGTCACGATGGTATCCTCTTACGATGTCTTAACGCGGAAGAAGCCGAAGCTACCTTACGAGACATACATGAAGGTGTCTGTGGTGCACATTCTACCGGTCCTAACCTTGCTAAGAAAATACTCAGAACAGGTTATTACTGGCCTACAATAGAGCAAGATGCTACATAGTTTGCTAAGAAGTGTCTACAATGCCAGTAGCATGGAGATTTGATTCACGCCTCAGCTCATGAATTACAACTTGTGACAACTCCATGGCCTTTTTCTCAATGGGGTCTCGACCTTGTAGGACAAATCCACCCTTCCTCCTCAAATGGCCGCAAGTTTATCATTACCGCCACTGAGTATTTCACGAAGTGGGTGGAAGCCATTCCTATGACCTATATCACCGGTAAGCAAATAGCCAAGTTTATCCTAAACTACCTCATATGCCGGTATGGTATTCCCTAAGCCATTGTCACTGATAATGGGAGACCATTCAAGAACCAAGATGTACATGCCTTGTGCACACAATACAATATCTAACATCGCTTTTCAACTCCCTACTATCCTCAGGGTAACGGCCAAGCTGAGGCTTCCAATAAAACCATTCTCAAAATCCTCAAGAAAACAGTCAATGAAGTTGGTCGTGATTGGCACTTGCAACTCAATCCCGCCCTATGGGCCTACTGCACTAGTATCAGAACACCAACTGGTGCCACACCCTATGCCTTGGTCTTTGGCTCTGAAGCCATCCTACCTATAGAGGTCGAGATCCCATCCCTCAGAGTTTCCATGTAGGACCTGATCGATGGAGAGGAGTATCGCACTTCTAGATTAGCTAAGCTTGAACTACTGGATGAGAGGCACCTTGCCGCACTTAATCATCTCCATGTCTATCAAAACTGCCTCCGACGTAATTACAACAAAAAGATCAAAGAAAGATGGTTTCAAGTTGGTGATCTTGTACTTAAAGAAAATCAGAGAAATCAAGCAGATCGAGAAAAGAAGGGCAAGTTTGAGCCTAACTGGTTAGGCCCCTTTATTGTGACAGCAACATATGGATCAGAAGCTTATACTTTAGCTACACATGACAACATTCCTCTAGATGAGCCACTTAACAGTGTCCATCTCAAGAAGTTCTATGCCTGATCCTCAGAGTATTCCAAAAAAAAGCAAAAAAAAAAAAAAAAAATCTAAAAAAATCCGTCCTCTGGTGAAAACCTGGCAAACAGGCGCCTTGGATAAGTACAAATAGTGAAAACCTGGCAAACAGGTGCTATGTGTAGAGTCAGCATCCATCGTCTATCGAGTCCTATCCACTCCTTGTCCAGTTCGCAGTGCACTTTCCATTCATCCATAATAAATCCATTGACCTTGTTTGCATTTCCATCTCCCTATCTAGTAAAGCTTGGAAATTTGTCAATGTCCCTCGTCGCCATCCCACATCTTGATCTGTGTCTACAGTTAACACTGTCTTGTCCTAGGTCAAATCTTTCTATGTCTTCTTCGGCAGTCACCCCTACAGTTTCCTCTACCAGAATGGGGGCAACTCTTTCCTTAACTTAGGTCTAGGGGAGGTTCCTTGTTCGTGGTTCGCAATGCATGCTTCAATCTTTTCTCATTTTCACAGGTAACACCCTTTAACGCACACATCGCTCCTACAATAAGACTGTTATCTTCTCAACACTTTTCCCACATCATCACACCAACTAGAACTACATATTATCTCTTCTCCATCTTAAAGTACCTTGATCCCATGGATATGGGTATGTAGGCAGTCTGAAATACGAAGGACATTTCTAGTACTTAGGTACATAAGATCCACTCTTCTCAAAACACTCTTGCCCACATCATCACACTAACCAAAACTACATATCATCTCTTCTCAATCTTAAAGTACCTTGATCCCATGGATATGGGTATGTAGGTAGTCTGGAATACGAAGGAAGTCTCCAGTACTTAGGTACATAAGATCCCCTCCTCTTTATCTTGACCCATCTCATCACTCTGTCTAGAACTACATATTTATCACTTTCATCTTTTCATCATCGTGTGCCTTGATCCTGTGGATACAGGGTATGTAGGCAGTCTAGAATATGAAGGATGTATCCAGTACTCAGGCACACACAATCCATCATTCTCCACCCACCCCAATCCATCGACCTGTCACCTTTCTAATGTTCCATTTTATCAAAATCTATTTGCCTCGATTTGACTAACTCAAGCAACCAGCTAGCGCATCCTTTCAAAGCAAACGTCCTTAACAAACCTGAAGCAAAGAGCCCTACTTCTAGAGTCATCTACTGTCCTGCATACCGATTGCCAACATCAACTAAGTCTCGCTTAACCCAAGCCCTAGATCAACAAGCTTGTCTTCTGCGCAGTGTTCCATTGTCGAGACCAACACACGTGTCTTCTGCGACATGTGGCATTTCCTGCAGCAAGATATTGTCTTTTTAGGTAGATAGCACCCTTTAACGGACATAGATTTCCTACGATAAGGCTGTTATCTTTCCTATCCAATCTATCCTGAGCAACCTCTTTGGCAAGAGAATATGTTGGCTATATGTTTACTTTGTAAGTCAGTCAATTTGTGTTATGGTTTATCTTTTGTTCCTTTATCCATTACCTACTCAAGACTACCTTGATTTATCTATAATCTTGGTATGTTGCGATGCAGTACGGATTGGGGGCATAGTCATTGCTTTCTGTGTGTCGTGTTTGAGGAATGATCTTTAGTATCTTTCTTGACATTCTATTTATCTTGTGTGTGTTAAAGACCTAGCATCTTACATATTTAATACTCTTCTTGCATTTTACATGTATTGAAGTTTATTTTATGTTCAAGACTATGGCTTATTCACATGTTCCAACAAGGTTATATTATGTCTAAAGGGATCTAAGTTCAAACCGCTTGCTTGCAGAGTCAACGTCCACGCACTAGGATATTACTGCACCTTGGTCTTTTATACCTTGGTGGCGAACTATCCATGTGCTATATCAAAAATAAGGATTGCTCTTTATATACAAATGCGAAACCATTGCAACAAGTTCATTCATCCTTTTCACTACTGTTATATCGCTTTCACTGCAAAAATCGATCAACAGTCTCTATCTCCATCTCCTCCTGTTCTTCTCTCTGGTGCATATCTGCAAAACCCACATGTCAGATACACTAGTCATCACATCTATATCATCATATATCCCTATCATCATACATCTATAAGCATCATATAGGCAACATATGTCATCACCTGAATCTATAATCATACATACATATTATCACATCCATGACATCAAAGAATGCATACACAAAAGCATGAACAACAGTGAGCTGAATAGATCATCATATATATCATGTAATGGTCATCATAATACAAAATGTCTGTGTCTACATCAATAATACAAACTGTGTATACATCCAAATATACATCAGCATAGTACATCAAGGCTATCAAGAGCCCACAAAATACACATTAGAATTCACGCAGGCATCTGTCCAAAATGATATATATGATACAATATACAAATGTATGCGCCCTAGTGGGTAGAGCTGC
This sequence comes from Cunninghamia lanceolata, assembly GCA_027924645.1. NCBI lineage: Eukaryota > Viridiplantae > Streptophyta > Pinopsida > Cupressales > Cupressaceae > Cunninghamia > Cunninghamia lanceolata. Next base: position 117,883 of record BSBN01002110.1, on the reverse strand, counting down.
CCTCCTGCTGTGGCCCCTGTCCTCCCCTGGTGTTCAGTGGAGGTCCCCTTGTTGCTCCTCCTCCTCCCCCTGGTGGCAAAAATGGTCCTCTAACTGAGGACACTGACTGCCCTGTCCTACAGGATCTAGATGCCCCAAATCTGCTCCTATCTCTATAGCTCAGTTCCTACTGAGCTACTGGCACCGCACCCACATACAAACCCCTGTAGTACTCTGCCTCCCAGCCAGCTGATACTAGCTCACCCTACACTCAGACGAGCTCGCTGTATAAAGTCCTCTGATCTACACCTAGTGCACGGCGTGCCTCCTCTCTCTCCCGGCTCACTCTAAACAGTGTGGCCTCCGCTGTCAACCGTAGATGCACCTCTGCATCTCTCTCTCTCCTGGCCTATGCTAGCTACCCATCATCCCCTACCGGTGCGGGTGCTGCCTATGCCTGTGCCTGTAGTGCTACCTGCATACCAGCCTGTAGCTGTGCTAGGGCTGTCTGTGCTGCTGAGGCTACCTGTGTCTGTGTTTGGGCCGTGGCCTCAGCCTGCCTCACCTCCGCTCGTGTTGCATCCCTATCCCTCCTCAGTCGCACCATCCGGAGCTCTAAACAAGTCCTCTGGGCTATCTCCTCCTGCAGTAGTCACTCAGCTCTCCACAGATCAGTCTCTACGACCAGGCCCACTGCCTCCGCCATCTCTACATCAGCCTACTAGCCGCTACCCTCTCCACCTGCCTACTGACCACCTGCTTGCTGCCTGGCTGCTCAGGCCTGTCGTCTCATCCTACCCTCCCCTACGAGGACTAGTACCTCTCCCACTGCCCCTGCTACACCTGGTGTAGTCAATCTGATCGGCCTGTGAGTCTGCCAATACTGATCATACTCTGGCAGCGTCACTGCGTCTGCCAACCTAGAGTCCCAATCCCATCTCATGGGGACAAGTCCCCGCACCTCCGCTAAAACTATAGCCACTGGGATCTCTGCATCCCAGTCTCCAACCTCCCTCTGTGTCCTGGCATGTGTGGCCTCCCCCATTGGTAGTCCCTGTGGTAATCCAAACTGCCTAAGCACTCACTCTGGCAGGTACCTCTCTATCATATCCATCTGTCTCCCAAACAGATAGCGAGCCTGTCTACAATACATGAGCTACTCATGCTCGTCGTCCCACTCCTCACATAGTAGCCAAGGCCTCCATATGAATAGGTCCATCTCATCAATCTGCCACCTCCAGTGGCTCACTGACCCCATCCTCTGGTGTGTAATCACCCCATCATATAAAAATGCATATGGCTCGCCTCTGTCTTGATGGCGCTATGCCATGGGTCGAATCACTGGAATATGCTCCCATACCCATACTTGTAATAAGGTCACCCCTGCTGAGAGGCTCCTGCCTCTCCTGTACACGCAATGGTGCATGTCATGATATAACTATCCTAGTACACAGGGGCCCCACGCATATTGTCTGCCATGTGTGAGCATCCTTGATAGCACCGTACCCCAGCCAACTGATAAACCTCTGGATCTCCTATCTGGACATAGGAAGCCGCCAATCAATGACGCAACTATCCATCTGATCCTGTCGCAGAGTCTCAGGATGTTTGCCCATCGGATCTCCCCGTCATCTATCCACAGGTCATCTGTGCAGAAGACCTCTATCATGCCTGCCTCACCCCATGCCGGGTCAAAGTCCACTATCTCTCCATCAATCCGAATCTGTAGGATTTGATATACGTCCTCCAGTGTCACTGTCGCCTCCCCCGTCGAAAAGTGGAAAGACGAGGTCTCACTGTGATACCTCTCTACCACTGCTGTCACTAGGGTGAGATTCACCCTAATGTGTGTCAAATGTGCCACGTGCCATAGTCCCGCATGCTCTAGGAATGCGTCCTCCTCCCATGTCAACTGTACAACCTCATGTGCAATCACGTGGTGCCGCTCCCGCGACATCAGTGGTGGCAAAATCTTCTGCATCCATAACAACTCACTTGTCAGTTTTTCATTACCAAATCTTGCCATTCCTATCTACCCCTGGGCTATGCTATGCAACCCCCAACCATCCCTTTCCCCTCTTGTCAGCTAGGATAGGCATCCCTATTCTAAACCCCCCTTTCTACTTAAAATCCTAACTTTTTTGCTACTTAACCAAAAGCAATTTATTTTTTACAACAGCGCTGTCCTTCCATGCCATCCACGCTACACTGTCTATCCAGACATGCTACGTTTTTTCTCCCAAAGGTGCCTTGTTTTCCACTAGCGCCACGCTAGGCTACCAATCGCGCCGCTCTGTCTTACCAGAGGCGCTTCAATTTTTCTTATCCCCAACCACCCGCGCTAGTCTACCATACCAAACGCGCTGCCCTACCTGACCCTTCGCGCTACGGCATACTGCCAAAGGCGCTGCGATGCTGACACATAACCCATTAGCGCGTTGATTTTACCAACCGTACTACAACCACCTACCACCCGCGCTGTGGTGCGCCAAAAGCGCTGCAAATGACTACCAACCGCGCCGCGAAACCCTACAGCACTTTTGGCTGACATGCAAATTCTCCCTAAACCTAGCCCTAATCTACCCTCAAAACGACAAATTACAAAGGGGTTTTCGACCACTTACCGCTGCCGGAGCTCCTGCTAGTCTCCTGTAGGTCTGCACCAGCTCCGCCCGATGTCTGTGCGCTGGAATCGGCATCTGTCCTCGTTGTCTGCTCAACTCTCTCCACCTAAGTTTGGAAGCTCTCCTCTCTAAATTTAGAATCTCCTAGGGTGCAAATGAGGATTGTGGTCCCCATGGGACCTATTTATAGTGTCCCACCCTTAGTTTTTCTTCCCACCCCTTGCTATTTTTTCTCCTACCTGGTCGCGTCATCTTCTCGTCGAGCGTCAACACAGTGCTTCTACCGCTTCCCCGTCTTCCCGCTCGAGGGGGCATACGCTGGGGCATCTAGCTACACTGGGGCATCAAAGTTGTATCACATTCAATAATTATTTTCTTTGACGCAAAGCTACACGCTGCATTGCATCGAAGAGGGGCAAAATGTAGACACCCTAAAATGACTGTGTCGTCAAATCACTTGCATTTCATCATCTGTCTAATCACCTGCATTTCTCACATTAATTAAATAATCTAATTATTTAATTAATTTCATCTATTTCTTCTACATCACATAATTTTGACATTAATTAAATAAATCCTCTTTATTTAATTAATTAAATTAAATTCATCTATTATTCTTCCACAATTAAATAATTTTAATTATTTAATTAGATCATTATCCTCTTTCCAAAAATCACATCTACATTAATTAAATAAACCCAATTATTTAATTAATTCCCTCTTATCTAAAATTAAATAATTCTTAATTATTTAATTAAATCAAAATCATTCTTCTAAAAACATGCACAATAATTAAATAAATTTATTTATTTAATTTGCTTTCAAATCTTCTAAATTAAATAATTCCAATTATTTAATTATTTCTTCCAAAATATCTTCTCTAAATTTAAATAAATCAATTATTTATTTAAATTACTTTTTCTTCTAAATTTGAGTTATCTCTAATATAACTCAAGCTTTCTATATTTAATAAAGCAAAATATCTTCTTTTCTCATGCAAATCTCTTCTTCTTGTTTTAAATCACTTAACTGATCATTACATTTTGTTAATTGCTTTAATTCATTCTTCTATTCTTGACAACTCCTCTCATGCAAAAGAAAGCAAGACACATGTCTTCTTCTCATTCGTTGCACGTTCCTCAACTATTCTTCTCCGTTGATTCTTCTGAAATATCTGGACCGTTGATCAATCCTCGTTGAAATCTATATAAACCCCCCTCATCTCCTTCATTGAGCCTCTCTCTTTGATCATATTTTCAGGCATACTTAACAGAGCTTTGAGCATACAAAATGCGTCGATTGAGCAACTTTACGATCTTTTAACATTGATCTTTGAGCACATTGAGCACACTATTTGCTTGTTGCAACTATGGTTTCGCAACTTCATTGAGCAATCCACACTTCTCCAAAAGGGAACAATACAGGTTTTGGTAAGAGCTTTCATTTTGTCTTTGATTTAATGATAATGGCTTTTACTTAGATTGGTTCACTTTATGTGATTGGTTTTTGGTTTTATTAGTTTAATTTAAATTGATTTTTCCTCATACACACCAATAGTCTTTTCTTGAACTCCTAATCGACCCAAGAGACTATCATTTGCAGAACGAATTTCTCAACGCGAACAAAGGGTGGAGGTAATTTGATTGAATTGTAATTTAATTGATAATTTAGAAAACTTAAATATTTTATTATAGTTTTTGTGTAGTACACTCTAGATTGTTTGTGTGTAACACATCCAACCTTTTTAAATATATGCATTTCCTATTTTGTTTAATAATTATACATTAATTTATTTCAATGTTACTTTACTTTTATGTAGTCTCTTGAGAATGTGAGTGATGTGCCACCTTTTCCATCATGCTTCACTAGGACACCTAATCATCTTAAGAGAAAATCATTTGCAGAATGATTATCCGAACAACAACATAGAGTTGAGGTAATTGAATTGAATTTTTCTAAATAATTGATAGTTTATCTAGCAGTCTTATAGTTGATTGTAGTGATTTAGATGTATGTTAATAATAAAATTTCTTAATTGTAGTAGATAAGAATCTATTTACTAACTTTAACTTATTTTTATTTACCATTGAAGAGATTAATCAAATTTGTGTTTTGACTTGTTAATGCAGGAAACTTCGCCTCCATCAATTACTAGACATTTTGGTACAAAGAGGACACTTTTTCAGGATCCATCGCAGATTAAGGGTTAAGTGGACTTGTAGTATTTGATGTAGCTATTTGGCATGTAGATTGTATATAGATTTTGAGACATGGCATATGCATTTTGTAAAAAATGTTTTGAGTTGGCATATTTGCCAGATTTTTGTATATGTCTACCATTATGGACTAGATTTTAATATATATACACCTTAATATACAATATAATTTAAATTCCTTATGTGCATGTCATGATACTTCCCATGATGCCATACATTATGATGATAGTTCTTTAGTTCATTGATGATATGTTTAGCATTGAGAATGGTTTTAGATCAATAGAATCAATAGAATCAATATGACAAAATTCCTTATATGCCCTAATCAAGCATAATAGCTTGAAATCTAATAAGGTCATGATAAACCATTTCATCATATATTTAGTCTTCATCTTGTCAAATTTTGTAAATATGTCAAAGTTGTCATATGAAAAATGTAAAAAAAATGCAAAAGTATGGAAGATGAACAGTCAGGTACTCAAAAGTCATTTGGAGACTATTGGTTTCCCTCAAATCATGTATAAATATGCATAAACCTTTGTGGAAAAGGCATTGGAGATGTATTTAAAACATTTTGAAGATGAATTGAAGACAAGTTTGAATGAAATTAATGTCAAGAACTCTGGTTTTGCAGATTTTACTATTTTCCTGCTATTTCTTTGTTCAGTACAACCCAGTATGGATGTGTTAGGGCCTAAGAGAAATTATAATTGAAAGCTGGTGGAATCTACTTTAATGTGTTTTAGGTGCCAATAAGGCCAATAAGGACACTGGGGGCACATTATAAACATAAAAAACTTACATCTTAGGGGGAGGTGCCAATAAGGCCAATAAGGATACTATTTCAGTTGGGTGTGTGTGTGTATGCAAATCTCATTTATGGCCGAGAAGCTATCTATTTACTATTATTCAACTCTGATTGATAGGAGGTTGGCTCTACAACTATTGCAATTTGTGTATGAAACCTAGATGCCTATGAGATCATATATATATATGTATATATATATATATATTTGTGTGTGTGTATATATATATGTATATATGTGTGTATATATGTGTGTGTGTGTGTGTGTAAATCCTATTTATGGTCAAGTAGCTCTCTATTTACTATCATTGAACTCTCATTGATAGGAGGTTGGCTCTCCGACTATTGCAATTCAATCCATTTGTAATGATGCCTCTATCATGTTGAGTTGGATCCTATCTCTGCATCAAGTTAAAATCATGAAGATCACAACACCATACAATCCTCATTGGGCTGTTAAAATGTACAAAACAATCATACAAGAAAGTCATTCATGAAATTACTATGCAAAGAGGGTTTATAAGTTGCATTAGGGTTTGTCTAAATGATCTAATGGATTTATAAGGTTGTCGAACACCAAAATGGATGATTTATATGAGTTTTGGGACTATCACAGTCCATGTACAACTTGTCCTTTATGATTGTTAAAAAGATACATATGGCTGTCCAAAAATTGCCCTTTATGACTATCCTAAAACAACATCATGTATATGCTCATAAAAGCCATCAAACTCTGAGAATAAACTCGTCATTGGATAATGAGTGGAAGGATAAAGTCACATTCCCAAAAACCTCTTAAAATCACATGTCTCCCCTTATGAAAACTAGGGTCTTTGCCGATATATTGTTCCGTAAGACCAAAGTCACTTAAGATCCTAAGAGCAAAAACCTTGCCAGGTGCCATATTTTTTGTTCTACTCATTGTGGGACTGAATAGACTATGCCAACACATTGGGGTAGGTAGGTAAATGCCAGGGGAGGTCTTGTTTTGTGCGCCAAGCATCCTAGTCATTTCGGACAAAAGGCTACTGGTAAAGTCCCTTAAGATCCCTGAGACCAAAAAATGCCAAACTTTGACGGAGTTGTTATCAAAATTCATGATAGTTGGGAATGTTGTGTTTGGACCTACAGGTGCATGTAGGGTCCAGCCACAATAACCTCTCTCATTTTTGGTTAACTCCATTCTGTTTGACCGTACTGAAATCAAACGTATTGTTACAAAATGCTTCAATTTGATACAGTGGAAAGGTGCTAGGTGTGACATTTTTCATTCCATAACTCGTGGGATTGAACGGACTATGCCAATGCATTAGGGTGGGTAGGTAAATGTTAGGGGAGGTCTCATTTTGTTCGCCAAGCATCCCAGTCATTCCAGGCAAGAGGCTACCGACAAAGTCCCTTAAGATCCCTGAGACCAAAAAACTACCAAACTTTGATGGAACAGTTCTCAGAATTCGTGACAGCTGGGAATGTTTTGTTTGGACCTATAGGTGCATGTGGGTCCATCCACAATAACCTCTCTCATTTTTGGTCAACTCCATTCTGTTTGACCGTGCCGAAAATAAAAGTATTGTTCCAAAATGCTTCAATTTGATGCAGTGGAAAGGTGCTAGTTGTGACATTTTTCATTCCATAGCTCGTGGGGTCGAACAGACTACACCAAACCATCGGGGTGGGTTGGTAAATGCTAGGAGAGGTCTCGTTTTGTGCGCCAAGCATCCCAGTCATTCCGTGCAAGAGGCTATCGGCAAAGTCCCTTAAGATCACTGAGACCAAAAAACTGCCAAACTTTGACGGAGCAGTTCTCATAATTTGTTACAACTAGGAATGTTTTGTTTAGACCTACAAGTGCATGTGGAGTCCATCCACAATAACCTCTCTCAGTTTTGGTCAACTCTATTTCATTTGACCGTGTCGAAATCAAACACATTATTGCAAAATGCTTCAATTTGATGCAATGGAAAGGTGCTAGGTGTGACATTTTTCATTCCATAGCTCGTGGGGTCAAACGAACTATGCCAATGCATTGGGGTGGGTGGGTAAATGCCGTTAGAGGTCTCATTTTTTGCGCCAAGCATCCCAGTCATTCTAGGCAAGAGGCTACCGATAATGTCCCTTAAGATCCCTAAGACCAAAAACTGCCAAACTATGATGGAGCATTTCTTAGAATTTGTGATAGCTGGAAATGTTTTGTTTAGACCTACAGGTGCACGTGGGTCCATCCACAATAACCTCTCTCATTTTTGGTCAACTCCATTCTGTTAGACCGTAGTGAAATCAAACGCATTGTTTCAAAATGCTTCAATTTAATGCAGTGGAAAGGTGCTAGGTGTGACATTTTTCATTCCATAGCTCATGGGGTCGAATGGACTACGCCAACGCATCGAGGTGGGTGGTTAGATGTCATTAGAGGTCTCTTTTTATGTTCCAAGCATCCCAGTCATTCCGGGCAAGAGGCTACGGGTAAAGTCCCTTAAGATCCCTAAGACCAAAAAACTACCAAACTTTGACGGAGCAGTTCTCAGAATTCATTACAGCTGGGAATGTTTTGTTTGGACCTACAGGTGCACATGTGGTCCATCCACAATAATCTCTCATTTTTGGTCAACTCCATTCTGTTTGACCATGCCGAAATCAAACGCATTGTTTCAAAATGCTTCAATTTGATGCAGTGGAAAGGTACTAGGTGTGACATTTTTCATTCCATATCTCGTGGGGTCAAACAGACTATGCCAACACATCAGGGTGGACAAGTAAATGCCATTGGAGGTCTCATTTCATGTGCCAAGTGTTCCAGTCATTCCAAGCTGTAAGCTACTGACAAAGTCAAAAGTTGCTAGGATTGAAATTTTGCATTTGACAGGTCCTGGGACCGAACGGATTACACCAACACGTTGGGGTGGGCTAGTAAATGCTAGGGGAGGTCTCATTTTGTGTGCAAAGCATCCAAGTCATTCCAAGCTATAAGCTACCGGTAAAGTCACTTTGCCGGTAGCTTACAACTTAGAAGGACTGGGATGCTTTGCACATAAAATGAGACCTCCCCTATCATTTACTCACCCACCCTGATGTGTTGGCACAATATGTTCAGCCCTAGGACCTGTAGAATGCAAAATTTGAATCCTAGCAACTTTTGACTTTGTCGATAGCTTACAGCTCGGAACGATTGGGATGCTTGGCACACAAAACGAGACCTCCAATGGCATTTACCCATCCACCCCAATGCATTGGCATAGTCCATTTGACCCCACGAGCTATGGAATGAAAAATGTCACACCTAGCACCTTTCCACTGCATCAAATTGAAGCATTTTGTAACAATACGTTTGATTTTGGCATGGTCAAACGGAATGGAGTTGACCAAAAATGAGAGAGGTTATTGTGGATGGACCCCACATGCACATGTAGGTCTAAAAAAATATTCCCAGCTATCATGAATTCTGAGAACTGCTCCGTCAAAGTTTGGTAATTTTTTGGTCTCGGGGATCTTAAGGGACTTTGCCAGTAGCCTCTTGCCTGGAATGAATGGGATGCTTGCGCACAAAACAAGACCTCAAATGGCATTTACCTGCCCACCCTGACACATTGACATAGTTTGTTTGACCCCATGAGCTATGGAATGAAAAATGTCACACCTAGCACCTTTCCACTACATCAAATTGAAGCATTTTGAAACAATGCGTTTGATTTCGGCATGGTCAAACAAAATGGAGTTGACTTTAGAAACAAGAGAGGTTATTGTGGATAGACCCCATGTGCACCTGTAGGTCGAAACACAACATTCCCAGCTGTCATGAATTCTGAGAACTGCTCCGTCAAAGTTTGGCAGTTTTTTGGTCTCAGAGATCGTAAGGGACTTTGCTGGTAGCCTCTTGTCTGGAATGAGTGAGACGCTTGGCACACAAAATGAGACCTGCCCTAGCATTTACTCACCCACCCCAATGTGTTGGTATGGTTCGTTCGACCCCATGAGCTATGGAATGAAAAATGTCACACCTAGCACCTTTCCATTGCATCAAATTAAAGCATTTTGCAACAATACGTTTGATTTCAGCACAGTCAAATGGATTGGAGTTGACCAAAAATGAGAGAGGTTATTGTGGATGGACCCCACATGCACCCATAGGTCTAAACACACCATTTCCAGCTATCACAAATTCTGAGAACTGCTCCGTCAAAGTTTTGCAATTTTTTGGTCTCAGGGATCTTAAGGGACTTTGCCGATAGCCTCTTGCCTGGAATGACTGGAATGCTTGGTGCACAAAATGAGATGTCCCCTGGCATTTACCTACCCACCCCGACATGTTGGTGTAGTTCGTTCGACCCCATGAGCTATGGAATGAAAAATGTCACACCTAGCACCTTTCCACTGCATCAAATTGAAGCATTTTGAAACAATGCGTTTGATTTCAGCACGGTCAAAGGGAATGGAGTTGACGAAAAATGAGAGAGGTTATTGTGGATGGACCCCACATGCAGTTGTAGGTCCAAACACAACATTCCCAACTATCACGAATTCTAAGAACTGCTTCGTCAAAGTTTGGTAATTTTTGGTCTCGGGGATCTTAAGGGACTTTGCCGGTAGCCTCTTGCCCGAAATGACTGGAATGCTTGGCGCACAAAATGAGACCTCCCCTATCATTTACCCACCCACCCCAACATGTTGGCATAGTCCGTTCAGCCCCATGATGAGCAGAACAAAAAATATTGTCCTAGTTGACACATTCTCAATCATTGACATGGATGATATCTCAGTACCATTCCTTTAAGCACAATATGAGCTTCCAATGGAAGGCGCAATTGTGAGGTTAGAGATAATGAAAAGTGTACCTCACTCACAACCATGTTTTACTTGTCTTCAATGATGATTCCTTGATTCAACTTAATCCTTTGATAATACATTTTAGCCTCCTTGTGAAAGCGCACTTTCAAGGTTGCTTGAGCAAGAGCTAGCACCTCAACATCTAGATGCACTTTTGGTGTTCTAGAAGCATGAAATAGCACCTCAAATAGTAAGGCACTCATTCTAGGTTGTTTATTCAATAATTGGCACCTTGTATTCATTATCAAGGCGCATATCTAAAGTCATAGAGATATGAAGTGGCACCTCACTAATCTAGGTGCACATTTGATGGTGTAGAGAGGTAGATGTGCACCCAAGTCATCATTTGATGCCTTCAGTAACTATAAACTCCTTTGATGATGCATTTTATCCTTCCAATTCACTATCTAGCCTTAGGCGCACATTTTAGGTTGATCAATCATAATCTAGCGCCCTAAGTACCAAGGCAAACTTTTAGGTTAGTTTGATAAAGGATTAGCGCCTTCACTTCTAGGCAGAAGTTTGGAGTTGAAATACATCAAAATAACAAGTTTCTTCATCACTTCAAACATCTTTAACACTTTGAAGATCTCCAATGCATGATTGAATATCAAGAAACCAATGTATCATTTCATGAAGGTCTTGATGAGAAGAACAAAAAATATTGTTCAAGTTGACACATTCTCAATCATTGACCCAATGAAATTGATACAAACATGCAATTTGTTCATGTTGTGCCATCATGTTAATGCAAATATTCTCTATCATTCATATTGTCACATGTCGTGAGCCATGTATGTGAAGATGTAAACATAGTATTGGTGACATGAGCAACACTACTACATATTCTTAAGTGTTGTAAATATGCATCTTCTTATTTAATCATGTGTTGTAAATGAAGGAATGCAATGATTGCAATATGTGCACAAAACATAATTTTTGATAAGGATTGAAAGGAAATGTTAATAAAATGCAATTGGCAGGTGTAAATCCAAAGTGTGGAAGCATAGACAAGGCATGTGAATAGTTTGGCATGACACCTCAAAGAGATGCTATCTCGTGGAATGCAATGATTATAAGATATGCACCAAATGTATTTTTTGAAAAGGCTTTAGAAACTTTGAAGCAAATACAATTGGAACATTTAAAACCAAATTCCATAACCTTTGCAAGCATTCTCCCTACTTGTGCCAAATTGGGATCTTATATATACATATATGCATAATGTCATGAAAATAATGTATAGTGTATATATCAAGCCATATAGGCATGTACAAATAAAACCATATGGGTATATACAATGATATACATCGATAACATACAAAAGTATGTTTACAAAGACAAATAGGCATATGTAACAAAATGTCCCAAAATCAAAACTCCTATGGATTGCTATCAAATAATCTATGGCTCTTGCTAGGACATGAATATGGTGAACCAGTCAATGACTCATCCTCTATTGCTCATTGACTAGACCTCCTCGATAGAGATTTTTGAATTTCCACCTATTAATACAATCAAACAACGTGCACATTAATATAGAATTTAATATTCAAAATATATAACATGACATAAGTAATCAATCACTTACCACCAATTGATGATCCCTCTTGATCATTTGTTGTCTCTCTTCTTCTGTAGAGCTGGATGGGTAGGGGAGGTGACGTCCTGTGAGAAGCATGAACAAGCAAATTTAAGTAAGCATAGGTGACAGCCTGTTATAAGAATGCAAAGTAAGGAAGCATAGGCAAGGCACATGAACTGTTTGGTGGAATACCTCAAAGAAATGAGAATTTTGTCAGATGTTGTAGTTACAATTGCCATGTGACACATGTATGTAATATGTGAAAGCATAGACAAGGCACATGAACTATTCGGCAAAAGACATCAAATACATGTCATCTCATGGAATGCCTTATGTAGAAAAAGGTACAAATGTGCAATATTAAGAAATACAAATGAGAACTAAAAATCATACCTCGAGTATAGTCAAAATAACCTACGATGCCATACAAAATAATTTATGATGCCATAGAAAATAATCTATGATGCCATGTAAAATAACTTTATTTGCAATCCTATATAGTCAAAAGCATGCATTATAGTTAAAGTAACAAGAATTTTAATAAAACAATTCTAAAAAATAGAAAAAACAAGAACAAGTTAAGATAAAAAAATGTCATACCTGTCCATCTGGAAGTTTAAATGCTAGTCAATCATACCTGAGGGGTCATCTCTTACCTTCAAAGTATCCAATATTGCTTCATGATTAGCATTACTAATTGTCCATAGTTCTTTTGATTTTGGTTTTCTATGATGCTTTAGTAACTTGACATTTGTTGCTACAACTAGGTGAGAATACATCAATATGGTTTTATGCTTCTCAAAGTCTTTAAAGGTCAGGATGCCATTCTTTTTAACCATATATGTTCGTAACCAAGTCTCAGCAATAACAACTGGTCCTGTAGGATATGTGAACCCATCATCATTTGTCATAGGTTGTGTTAGCTCTTGTTTTCCCTGTACACATCGTGCCAACCAACAGTTTGACCTCTCTTCATTTCCATGCGGTGCAACAACTACATAAACATGACCTAGTTGTACAAGGTGTGAAAGATGTTCATAGTCAAATGAGCTCTCCATGTCATTGACAAAAGATGATTGACCTTCATATAAAGGGATTAAATATTGTGGAATCCATACATCTATCCACTCACTTGACTCACAATTGTTCCAATCACATTTAATACAACTCTAACAAAAACAAGTTAATTCTCGTGTCCAAATAGTCCATGTACTTGCATCTGAGCTTTGAAATGAATGCATCTTTGATGATTCACTGATTCTCTGACATTCCAATTTCTCTATCACTATCCCATCATCAACCAACCAAAAGGACCTATGCACTTTAGAATCAAGAGCCACTCCTCATGACAATGCATAGTTATACCACTTAATGGAATCTGCATCACTGAATGTAGCACCACCTCTAATCTTTAGTTGTTCTTTAAAAAGAGCTCTCTTCACACATGCACCTGCTCCATCATGTTCACCTTTTCCATGCTCGGCTTCAAAAAAATTCCAAATATGAGGTATACCCTTCTCTACATGCATTTGGCTCAACCAATAGAAATTACGAGCATTCTTGAATTGACCAATGCAATTATCTGACAAAATGAGATGTTGATCCATTCTAATATATTTTTCTTGCAAGAACCCATAAAATTGTTGAAAACAATATTGCACAAAGTCTACTGAATGAGATCGATCATCACTCATGTAAAAATGGTATTCTTTGACAATCTTCCTATTCTCTTCTGTACTCTTGGGGGCATGTCTATATGTGATGTGAACAAAAATAGCAATCTGAATAGAATTGTAGTACTGGGATTGAACTTCATTTTGGGGTTGCAATGTATAGTTTTCTGTAAAATCAACTACAGAGACAATAGTTCCAATCGGGAAAGAGTCTTTACGCATCCTGAACTATTGATCTAACCATCGAGACCTGTGGCTATGTCTGACATACTTGTAGAAAAGATTTTTCTTAAAATCATCAATACTTACCTCTCTTACAATCAACTCACATCTAGAACCTTCACCTCCACTTTTCAAATTGTATTTCACTGTCTCATATCTCTTTTTCTCAACCATTCTCTTTCCAAAATCATGCTCGTTGCCCTCATGAAAACATGATACAAACTTTGATAACCCCACCACATTGTAAACACTTTTCATTTAAACAACCATTCTTGTAGAACATGCAACCATCATCTCTAATACATAGAAATAAATCCAATAAGTCCCTAGATGACTTTGGTTGTTGAATTGCACCACACTCCTGTAACATTTGATTAGTGTGCAAAGTAGAACGAATATTGCATAATAATTCATGGTACATAGAAAACTCTACATGGTATTTGCAACAACATATATTACAAACTTTAAGAGGAACACAATAAAATGGCTTAAGAGATTCAAATGCTCTTTGTGAGATTGTCATACCTGGGTAAGTTTCACAATATTATTTGTACAATGTTGTTTGGCTACATTCCAAGTAATGTTTAAGATGTGGTGTGCGGTCTTTATTACCAATTCTTAACTTTATAACATCTTTTGCATTCGGTGATACCCTAGAGTTAGTGTGCCAAAATCATTCAATTTCTTCCTTTGTGCTATCAATTAGCTTCTTGTCAACTCATGGAAACCTACCACTGAAAGCCCAAATAGCATTGGCAAGAGGACTATCTAGCCTTGATCTTAATGCTAGTGCTTTTGACAATGTTTTACGATTCAATCTTAAGTCAACACAAGTTTGCCTCATTAATCGAGCATTTCTTAATTGTTTGCTGACTATTGAGGTTGTTATTACTCTACGGACAACTCTTTTATCTTTCTCCTTGCTAGTCTTTCCAATAGAATTAAGTGCATTGAAAAGGCTTCTAACAATAATTTTATTCCGATTGGACACTTTGTTTAACCGAATATTTAATTTCTTTAGTAAAGGTCTCATTTTGTACATCTTTAATAATTGCACAAAAAGTTGGCATTGTTCGGTTAATGTTTTCTTCTCAAAGTATTCATTGAAGAGTTTTGTAGCCCACAACCGAACTGTTCATGATGACCTCTTGCCTTCAAGTTTTCCATTATGTTCTCATCAATTTCAAGTAACCATTTTGGGGTTCATGGGTGTTTTCCAATTTCATCACGGTTACTCTCTTCTTGACAAATGTCCTCTCTTATGAAATTTGGAGATTCATTGATTGTTCTTGTTACATCCATGTTATCAACCTCATCAATTTTATCAACAAATGGATTATGGAGTGCAATTTCAACATCATGATATTCATATCCACTTTCTTCAAGTGCACGTTTTTATTTTTCTTCTTCTTTGTCCATGGTATTGCTATTATGAATAGGTGTTTCATAACATTTTTCAATATTTTCATTTGCAATATCATGGTGAATTTCATTCTTATCTAACATTTAATTATAATCAAAATTAACATCTTCAATTTGCATGTCATTAGATGGTAAAGAAGAAGATTCACCTTGATGAGCATTCGCCAAACCCACTCTTCCAATCCTCTTCCTTTCCCTATCTTTTTCCCTAATTGCTTCAATTTCCTCCAATGTAACTTTCCTCCTCCTTTTTGCTTTACGACGACTGTTGCTCCCAATTAGGGGAACAAAAATATCACCCTTATGATTGTGACAAGAAAATTGTGTCTCCAAAAGTGCATAAAAATATTCCTTTCACTGTCATAGCCAGAAATCATGAGTATTTCGACAGCAGAGGGTCTCTGGTTGTGAATGTCAAGCCCAACAATATTCCTTTTGTCTTTTTTCTGCATTTACAAAATAGATATCCATTTCTTAAATCCCAATTCTTTGCCAATAGACACTCTACAATGTCCATATCGCTACTACAAAATAGATATCTATTTTATTATGTACATTTGGATTTTAGACTAGGGATTCATTTTATTATTCTATAAACTTGTGAATTACCATCTAATTTGAATGTTTACACACTAATCCACCTAGGTATCAACTTAATAAAGCTCTGGATATAAGCCATTATTTGATTTGAGTAATCTTACTTTGGACACATTTGTGAAGACTCCTAAAGAGCCTAGACATACAATTGTAAAGATGATATATAATTTTAGTTTGTTGAAGGCCATGTAAATCAATCATTGATGAGGACTCTGCTACACCTAAAGTTGAGTCCTTTGTTTGGAACTTTGAAGCATGCAAAGAGGCAAGTGACTTGTAATGCTTAAGTAAACACGAGTCTCAACATGATGTAGTTCAAATTGATGACATGTCTAAATATGACACATTTTAGTTTGTATTGCATGAGGACTTCCTTATTCATGCATATCAAATTTATAATTATGCATATTTTTCTGAAGTGTATGAGTTTGAGGCTTTCAATTTTTGTATTGACTCACTTGAAGATGCTAGCAGCCATGTGAACATGATTAATATGGGATCCAGGAGTTGTCTTTTTCCCATGCATTTAGAGTGGATTGTTGGCCCTTATGATTGTTTAAATCATGTTGGCCTAGCATTTGAATAGTTTCTTCGTGACATGGATGGGAATAGATAATGTATAGACTTTATCACACTTTAGGGTTTTCCCATTATATGCTAAAATGTTATGACTATCCACTTATTCTATTTTAGGCTATCATCAAATGAGGAGCTTCTAAAGGAAAAAATGTTGTCCCAAAAGAAGGCTCAATGTTATTCGTAAAGACATTAGATTGTTAAAATACAAATTCAAGGGTAGATATTCCTTGGGCTATTTTAGTATAGAGAAGCAAAATTGCAATATATGACTATCCTAGGAATTAGAATAGTTGATCATAGGATATTCATGGCATTTTGATATTAATGTATGGATTGATGGATGTTTAGGGAGTTTAAGTTTAAATGTAATGTATGAGAATTCTTATTTATGAAGGATCTAATAGGTCTTATGTCTTATTTGCAGGCCATTCAAGAAAGAAATGAAAAGATACCAAGGACTATCATAACACCTATTACAATTAGGTGCATCAAAGGATTGTCATTTAGGACCTTACCAATATGGGAAGTTATCAAAACCATGTCATGTTTAAAATTAAAGGCTTTATCACCTCTTTGTCCCTATAGGCCTATTAGAACAATAGGTCACATTTTATTCATATACCAGGGTTGAGAATAAACACTAAGCATTTGTAGTTATGGAAAATGTAAATGGAAATAGATTACAACTTTAGACAATCTATCCTCTCCTAGATTGCACTGACTGAGTGGAAATTAAAAATTCCCTATTAATGTGCTTTATATACTGAAGGTATGGGTGAGAAAGGTAAACTTTGTATGTTGTAGACAAGGCCTCCAATGTAAAATATATTATGACAATAACAATAAGGACTGTTAGGCATGAATGCTATCACTATTATAGATTGTTAAACCAACCATAGGCTGCCATAATAGTACACTGCTGACTATCATACCTGTAGGCATGGTGCCATGAACCTTATTAGTAGAACGCATTGGTATTTGTGAGAAATGTATTGCTTATGTTAAGAATAAGTATTTATATTGTTTGAACATCATCAAAAGGTGGACTACAAATACGACTTTGTCAAAGGAAAACTTTAGTGGCAAAAATCTAACTATGAACTATTGTGCCATCCAAGCACAATCATGACCAACATCAAGGGATAGTCAAGGCATGGGTGTCTTAAGAAACACAATTGAAATTGTCCATGGATATTTGAAGTAATTCGTAATATTCATGATCAACAATAAACTCTGACTATCTCAACAGTGGTAAATTTGGCTTCAAGACAATAAAAAATGAGCTTAGGGATTCATTATCACCAAGTAATAAAGAAGAGTAACCGTAAGTGTCAACCTTCAATTTCATTGTACAAGAGGATGAAGAAGGGGCCATAGTATTTTCATACCATAATACAACATACAAAAGGAAAATCATGAAGTCAAAACATGTGCAAAGGGTATCTATGTTAAAGAGGAGAGTTGTGAATGGATGATGACTATCACTGTCAAAAAAAGATATAGTCTCACTAAGGATAGTTAGGTGATTTGTGGATTGTCATGACTACAAGGCATGAGAATCTTGTGTATGAAGAGGAAAGAAATATAAATAAAAGAAGATTGAAGGATTGTTGCACCTAGGTACAATGATCCTAAAGGATTGTCATGCTAAAAGGATAGTCAACAGTACAAAGATTCATATTTCGAGGCTATCCTTAATCTCATTCACATGGTCCTAATGTTGGTTTGATTTACATGGAGTGAGATGACACTATCAGGATTAATTGAAAAGGTGAAAGGGTTTGGTACCAAATTTGGTCACAAGTGTAAAAATTGTAATAAGCTTGAGAATATTGTTCACTAAACCTAGAACTATCACAAAGCAACATCCGTTTCATAAGATGTGATCAACAAACATGTAAGAAAAATGGATATCAACCTTCTTGGTTATGCGTGCTTGATAAGAGCCCATACTTTTCACAAGGAGCCACCAATTTTTAACTAAATATTTCCATTAGAAATGGATAAAAAATTGTTCCTCCAAATGAGGAAACTAGATTGTTAATTAGAATTCTATGTGTAATGTGATATGAAACAATAGATACACCTATAAATGACCAACTAACTTTAACTTCTTGTATTATTGCCTCGATGTTTCAAATATGTTGCTTCTCTTCATCCAAAACCAATGGTACAAAAATTTTCATAGATCAAGGAAACAGATATCTGTTTCCAAAATAGATATTCGTTTTGAGTTGCTTTTACCGAAGCAAAACGGATATCCGTCTTGCTTTGGTACAAAGCAAAACGGATATCCGTCTTGCTTTGGTACAAAGCAAGACGGATATCCATTTTGGTTGTTGACTTTTCATGGATTCTAACATGTTTTCATGTTTCAGTCTCTTCTTCGAACTTCACCTTTCGTGCTGACGACTTTTTTTTATGCAAAATTGATAAAATGAAAAGGGTTTATAGAAAAAAATGTTAGCTTTCTAAAAATACAAGATTTGTTTGGTTATCATTTTATTAAATAATTATTAATAATTTTCTATATACCATGTCTCTGAAATCCTGATGGACACACTGATTGAAAAATATCCATAACTTTCAAACCATTTCACCTTTTTGAGATCTAAAACCTGCATCACACTCTATGCTTTTCTGGCTATAGGTTAAAAAAAAATTGAATTTTGATTTTTTTTATCGAGTTAGGTTGGCTAGAAAATTACTTTTTAGTTTTTAAAAAAAGTCACAGTAAAAAAATCATAATTAATTATTTTATTGGAAAAAAAATTCAAATAAATATGTGTCACATCCAGACATGAGTCCTCTACTTATTTTGAAAGTTTAAAATATATATATATATATATATATATATATATATATATATATATATATATATATATATATATATATATATATATATATATATATATATATATATATATATATATATATATATATATATATATATATATATATATATATATATATATATATATATATATTTACTCATAGTTAGGTTGGCTGGATAGACACCCACTTTTTATTTTTTTCTGAAAAATTGAATAGCTGTTCATTGAAATATTCAATTTTAACTAAGTAAATTTACTTTTTTTTTTTAAATAGTAACCTATAAACTAGGTTCAATTCTCTACAAATTTCGTTCTTACATCCTTTTCAAATTGTGTAGATAATTCATTCAAATTTTCACATGAACTTGATAAAGTCTGATTTTTTGTATTTTCATTGCCACTTAGAGGTATAGTTTGGCCCATCATGATCCTGCACATACCCTCCAGTTGATCTTTTCAGATTCTATTAGATACAAAAAATGTGTCCATTATTTTCCAAATGGAAAACAAAAACTTCTAGGTTTTTAGAAAACAAAATGACATGGCCAAATAGGCCTTATTTCAACATAGTAGATTTTACTATGGTGCCCTTGCACCATACTTCCCAGAAGAAAAAATGTCTCAAGTCCTCTTAGAGACCAATTCTTGTACATCTCCACCTTGCTTTTGAATGTCTTCCTCTAGCATCCATGTAGCTTCTGAATCTGGAAGCCCTTGCCACTTAACCAGATGTTCAAAGTATGTTTTGTGCCTTGTCTTCCAAGCTTCTTTGCTTTCTAAAATGTACTCCATTTTTGGTGGCTCCCTAGAAGGTAAGTGCTTCAGCTAGTCTTCATTTTCCTGGACAGAGTCTTCTGCATTCTCCCCTGTATGAGGACTTCTGTATAATGTCAAATCAACAATGTTGAATATGGGTGAAATGGCAATATCATCATGAAGCTCAATCTTGTAAGCATTTGGACCGTTTTTTCTCTAGAATCTAACAAGGTCCAATCTTCTACATCATCAGTTTGCTGTGGCCTCCTTTTGGCAACTTATTTTTGTTTAGATGAACCATGACCAAGTTGCTTACATGATACTGCACATCCCTCCGCTTTTGATCCATTCAAGCCTTCGTCTTCCAACTAGTCTGGTGCAAAGTATCTCTGACTTGTTGGTGTATTTCTTTCAGGGCTTCTACAAATGCATTAGCATGACCACTCCTTTTGTCTAACCTCTGGAAGTCTCTCAATTCAAAAATACCCCTGGGGTGACTACCATATATAATTTCAAAAGGACTCAGACCTGTGCTCATGTTTGTCGAGTCATTATAAGCATATTCTACTTGTGGGAGTATCACATCCCAACTACTGCCATGTTCTTTTGTTAAGAATCTAAGGATATTGCCCAAAGATCTATTGACCACCTCAGTTTGCCCATCAGTTTGAGGATGATAGGCTGAGCTAAAAGATAAGTTTGTTCCCAATCTTTTCCACAAAGTCCTCCAAAAATGTCCTACAAATTTTCTATCCCTATCAAACACAATGCTCAAGGGTACCCCATGAATCCTGACAAATTCTTTAAAGAACAAACTTGCAATGTAGCTAGCATCATTAGTGGTCTTGCAAGGAATGAAATGAGCCATCTTGCTGAATCGGTCTACCACTAAAAACACACTATCACAACCTGTCCTTATTTTGGGTAACCCCATCACAAAATCCATACTCAGACATTCCCAAGCCCTGTTGGGTATTGATACAATCCTGCATTGGTCAAGACTCCTTTTGCTCTTTGGCATACTATGCAACTTTCAATAAATTTTCTGATGTCAGACTGGATTATTGGCCAGAAATAAAATCTCCTTACCAGATCTAGAGTCTTATTCAACCCAACATGTCCACCCAAACCACCACTATGTTTTTCCTTCACAATATTATCCCTCATTGAGCATTTAGGGATACACAACTGACATCCTTTGAACAATAGTCCATTTTGCAATGTAAAATCTGAAAACTCACTATGAAAAGTATTAGTAAATTCACTGCATACCTTGTAGATTTCTCTGAAATCCTGATCTTCTTCATACAATTCCTTGAGTGACTCAACACCCATGCTTTGCAACTGCACTTCTTGGACTGTCAACACCCTCCTGCTGAGAGCATCTGCCACCTTGTTTGTGACTCCTTTCTTATGCTTAATGGTGAAAGTGTATGCTTGCAGACTTTCCACCCATTTCATATGTATGTGGCTGAGTTTGTCCTGCCCATTTAGAAAACTGAGAGCATGGTTATCTGTATACACAATAAATTCTTTGGGAAGCAAGTAATGTCTCCACTTTTTCAAAGCTTGTACCATAGCATACAACTCTAAGTCATAAGAGGAGTATTTCCTCTTGGCTTCATTTAAATTTTCACTGAAGAAGGCTACTGGTCTACCTTCTTGGCTCAACACTGCTCCAATGGCCAACCCACTTGCATCACATTCAATTGTGAAAACCTTATTGAAATCAGGTAACACTAAGACAAGAAATTTAGCAACTTTATGTTCCAGACTCTCAAAGCTCCTATCTACTTCTCTTGTCCACACAAACTTCACCTTGCAACCACCCTTGATGGTTTCCAACATAGGTGCACAGATGTCACTGTAGTTCTTAATGAATTTCCTATAGAATGTGGCCAAACCATGGAAACTCCTTACCTCCCCTGCTGTCTTAAGTGTGGGCCAATTTAGAATAGCCTCCACCTTTGAAGGATCCATCTTTAGACCACCTTTAGAAATGACAAAACCCAAGTAGATCAACTCTTGTTTCATGAAATCACATTTGTCCAAGTTTATCAATAGCTTCTGATCTTTTAGCCTCTTCAAAACTACCTCCAAATGTTTCAAGTGTACTTCCTTGCTCTTACTGAACACCAAGATATCATCAAGGTAGACTACCACAAACTTTCCTATGAACTCCTGCAACACCTCATTCATTAGTCTCATAAAGGTGCTAGGGGCATTTGAAAGACCAAAAGGCATCACAAGCCACTCATACAACCCTTCATTGGTTTTAAATGCTATCTTCCACTCATCCCCTTCTCTTATCCTTATCTGATGGTACCCACTCTTCAAGTCTATCTTAGAGAAATAGGTAGCACCCCCCAAATAGTCCATTAGATCTTCCATTCTAGGAATAGGAAACCTATATTTGATGGTTATCCTATTTATTGCCCTTGAATCAATACACAGTCTCCATTTCCCATCTTTCTTTGGTGCCAAAATAGTGGGGACTGCACATAGACTCAAACTATTTCTTATTAACCCTTTGTCTAAAAGTTCTTGAACTTGCCTGGCTACCTCCTCATTCTGTTGAGGGGTCATCTTATAGGCTGCCTTATTGGGAAGTACAGTTCCTGGTATGAGATCAATTTGATGGCTGATATCTCTAATAGGTGGTAGTGAGTCTGGTATATCTGCTACAATTACTTCCTTATAACTCTCAAGTAGTTCTCTGATCTCCTTAGGCCCTATCTCTCTCATATTTTCTCTCTTCTTCTCCTTAGGTTTCACAATCAAAGAAAAACCTACTCCACCTGATTCTTCTACAATTTCAAGGAATTCCTTCTCTCCTACCATCATTACACTAGAACCTACATGACGTGGATCCCCTTCTACCAGTGACTGTATCCTATAAGTTACACCATCCTTTTCGAATGAGTAAGCATTCTTTTCCCCATCATGATGAGCCTTTATGTCAAACTGCCATGGTCTACCCAGCAGAAAATGGCAAGCATCCATTGGAAGGATGTCACACAAAATCTTGTCTCTATACCTCCCAATATTGAATTCTACCCATGCTTGTTCATTAATGACTATATGTTGTCCCTTGTTTAACCAACTGACCTTATATGGACAGCTATGGGGTATCTTACCTAATTTCAATTTATCTACTACTTCCAAAGATATAGTATTGTCAGTAGAACCAAAGTCAATGATAACTTTACAAACCTTACCTTGGATCTTGCAGTTGACTCTAAACAAAGCTCTTCTTTGTGATGGTTCAGTTTGCACTAGTTCTTTGAGCAGCGTCCTCTTGATCATCAGATTTTCTCCCATCTCTGATGTCAAATTCACTTCAGGAGATGTCACACTCCCTGCATCCTCTTGATTCAATGTGGTTCTTCTCTCATTACCATGAGAAGTTGAGGTCTTCTCTGGACACTTGTATGTCGGGTGCCCTATCTGATTGCAGTTATAACATCTCATGTTGGAGAACTTGGATCCTCTACCTGATCCATTTGCCCCACCTCTTCCATTAGGCCTTCTTCCTCGGTAGCCTCCTCTGCTACTTGAGTCCCCAACTTGTTCTTCTTGGCTAGACTCACCATTAGGCCTCTGGTTAGGACTTCTTCCTCCAAAACTACCTCTACCTCTAAAATTTCTGCCACCTCTTCCTCTACCTTGTTGCTCACCTTTCCTCTTCAGCGTCTCTTTAGCTCTTAATGCTACTTGAAAGCATTTTTCCACAGTTTCAGGGGTCAATAAACTTATTTCATCTTGAATATTAAACCTCAGACCATTTAGATACCTTGCTACCTTAGCTTTTTCATCCTCCATGTACCCATAGCGAAGAGTGTATTTGTGGAACTCCTCAGTGTAAGTAGATACATCCATATCTTTTTGCTTAAGGTTCTGCATTTTCCTGTAAATCTGCACCTCATAGTTAGATGGAAGGAATTTGGACTTGATCTTCTCCAGCATTCTGCTCCATGAGAGATCATACTCTTCCCATTCTTTACCCTCTCTCCTTGGGCGTAATTCCACCATGTAAGGGCAGCGCCTTTGAGTTTAGTTTTTGCAAACTTAACTCTTACTTTCAGGAACTTCCTTGTATTCAAAGTAGTTGTTCAGAGCCTCAATCCATTCCATGACTTCATCAGCATTCATCTTTCCATTGAACATGGGGATATCTATGCGAGCCTCTAAAGAGTCCTTGCCAATAGCCTTAATGGCTTCCAAGAATTACTTTTCTTCAGCCGATATCTCTCCCTCTTCTTGTTCCTCTTCTTCTTCCTCTCCATCAGATTCATCATCTAATTTCTTTCCTATCTTCAATGCCTTCAACTCAGCCTGGAGTGTTTCCTTGACTCTAATCTTGATCATCTCTTCCATCTCTTGGAACTTCTTAAGCACTTCTTCTATCATCCCCTTTGGAGGCATGATGCTAGCCTCTCGTTCACTCTCCTCTGCTGACATATACCAGAACAACCACATAACCTTTTATGGATTTCATACCAATATGATGAGGAGTGTATTTGTGAGAAACAATGTGAGGTTCAAAAGTATTCACCTATCAGCTAGAAATAAACCATCAAAAAGACTTTCCTAAATCTTTCTATGACCAAACTCACACTAATAGCTCAACCGGTTTTAACTTCGGCGAGACTTGTTCTGTCGGCAGACCCTTGCACCCTTTGGCCAACACACCGATCACTCTGATGTCACCTTTGAACCATACACGTCGGCAAGACTTAGATCATCGATGAACACTTATGAGCATTGGATGATATGCTGATGACAGTTAAGTCCCCCTTGCCTTAACCATAATGGCTTCCCCGCCGGTTAGACGCAACTATATCGGTATGACTCACCCTGTTGGTAGAACTTTGAACTTATTTCTTGATGCACTGATGGCATTATCTTCGGTGAGACTATTCTCATCGGTGAATACTTATCAACTTACGCTAATACACTGATGGACTAACCCCCCCTCTTCGACGTGTCTTGAACTGTTGGTGGGACCTTCTCTAGAGTTGCTAATATGTCAATTCCTCTCGATGGATCTCCATTGGTGTAAACTATTCCTTCTCACTCTGATACCCTCAATTAGTAAGACCAACACTGTCGGTCCAACGTCAAGTTGTCTACCCAATGCACTAATACTCTTGACTCTGTTTGACTTTTGCAGAGACTTAGATTTGAGTCCCAACGATACGCCGATGGGGTTGTCACTCTCACATAGTCTAATCTACAGTCTACACCTAGCACATAGAGATGCTAGGGCATGCTACTGTGCACACTCCTCGGTCTAGAACATCTACCCCTCCAAACAAGTAAATGAAAAGAAAAACAAACAAACAAAAATATGTACAAACCGATGCCATTCCACTGATTTCTTTGGAAATCCACCAGTGGAATGGTTATCTACTCATCTTCGACAATCTAGACTAACTATTTCAATTCAGATGATAGAAAGCTATTATGAACAGTTAGGAAGAATTCATGACACAGATCAACCAGAGAAAATGACAGACAGAAGTTATTATTTCTCAGATGATTTCCAAATCACAATCCTCAAATCTACTTAACCCTTCTCGGTTGCTCCTCTGTGCTTTTATTAAGCTAGAGTTGGAAGATCAATGGTTGCTTGACAGTTAGGGAAGGCCAACTGCCCTGAATCCCAACCGACTCTAGTTGATCTTTTTAGATTCTATTAGATACAAAAAATGTGTCCATTATTTGCCAAATGGAAAACAAAAACTTCTAGGTTTTTAGAAAACAAAATACAAACAAAATGACATGGCCAAATAGGCCTTATTTCAACATAGTAGATTTTACTATGGTGCCCCTGCACCAATTGGCTGGTAGAGAATGATCCTGATAATCTTGTGATGTTTCTTGTTTCTCTATAAGGCATTTTCTGGTTTCTCCAGAATAGGTTGTGGTCCGGAATGAAGGTGTTGCTAGGTTATGCTTTTTCCTAGTCGACTGAGGTATGTTGAAGGTGTGCACCAAAAATTCTTTGCTATGCAGAGCTCAAGAAGTGTTTGGAGATGTTTTATGGTTCACGCTAACTCATCTAGGAGAAGCACAATTAATGTTTAATCTTCCATGAGTACCGCCAAGTTGTAATGGCCGACATGCTACAAGCTTCATATTTTCTTACTTAAGGCCAACCTATTTCAAATGTGCAAAGCATGTACATGT
Organism: Cunninghamia lanceolata; assembly: GCA_027924645.1. Lineage (NCBI taxonomy): Eukaryota > Viridiplantae > Streptophyta > Pinopsida > Cupressales > Cupressaceae > Cunninghamia > Cunninghamia lanceolata. The sequence continues at coordinate 91,578 of BSBN01002110.1, read as the reverse complement.
TACTCTTTGAAGGCTGATGCTATGAAGGGTGTTTAGGACTAGGTTAAGTGTGTGTTGGAATCCACAGGTGTGTTCCTCTTCTTAGTGTTGTGTGTGGTTCATGTTAGGGCTTGCCCTCTACACGTTTCATGTTGTTTGATCTTTGGCTGACTTGTAATTGTAATGTTCTTATTGTCTTTGGCCAACATACAACATAATTAATGTAATATCATGTATATATTATAAACCTTGTTGATCTAGGTGATGTGTGATTGCAAGTGTGAGGGTAAGAAGTCAAATGTGGATGTGTAATGCATTATGATGTGCGACTAAAAGAGAAAGAGCAGAAGTAATAGATCCTATCTGGATATCTTGAAGATATTTTTGAGACAGAAGGGGAGTGCAAAGTGTGCCTAACTGATTGCTAGAGGTAGTGAGCCAAAGGAAAAAATTATTGAAGGCTGAAAGCAGTGAGTCAATAAGCTGTAGAGAAGACATTTGAAGAAGTTGCAGAAGTGAAAAAGCAAAATTGCAATCATCAAAAGAATTGAGTTTCATTGTCAAGTTTAGACAATAGAAGGAGTGTCATGCTGTAATATTTTCTAAGTTTGTTCTCAATTCAAGGAGTAGTTGCTTCCTTGGCTTGAAGCCCTAAAACAAAGTCTGCAAGGAGTTGTAGCTTCCTTGGGAGTGACCCTAAAACCTTTCTATAGAGAGTACTAGCTTCCTTGGGTTGTAACGCTAAAACAAAGTTGTAACTATGGTTCTTTTGTGAGGATGGATTAGGACAGTAGCTCCTAGCAGATTTCCTCATCGTTGTTTTTCCCCTTTGCGGTTTTCCATGTATATCTAGTGTTATGTGGTGTTGTGCATTGTGTTGATCTTTTATGTTTCTATTAATGTTGTAAAGATTAAGTTTCAATTTTCTCTAGAGGGTTTGAGATTTGTTTGAATATTGATTCACCCCACTCTCAATATCCGGGTGTGTTCAACAATTGGTATCAGAGCCAAGTTCCTCAAAAGGAGCTTAACCACTTGAGGAAGGTTTGAGATGGCTCATGATGGATCTTACAAGGCACCTAAGTTTGATGGAACAAATTACACCTTTTGGAAGGCAAGGATGGAAGGCTATCTATCCTCTCTATGGTTTGGTGTTTGGCAATCTATCAAGGATGGTTACACTTCTTTTGCTGATACTCCTATAGATCCAAATGAGATTAAGTTATATGATAACAATGCTAAGGCAAAGAATGTTATCATGAGTGGGCTAGCTGATTCAAAACTTTTAAAGGTAATGAATTGCAATTTTGCTAAGGATGTTTGGGAAAAACTTAGTAGCATTTATGAAGGAGATAATAGAGTGAAGCAAGCCAAGATGCAGATCTTCAAGAGAAAATTTGAGACTTTGAGGATGGCATAAGATGAAGACATTGCTAGTTATATGCTCCTAGTGGATGAAGTAGATAATGGCATTAGAGGTCTTGGTGGAGAAGTGAAAGAAGATGAGATTGTGAAGAAGGTTCTGAGATCTCTCCCTAAATCTTATAGTCATAAGGTATCTTCTATTGAGGAATCTAAGGAATTGGATGCCTATTCAATAGATCAATTATTTCATACTCTCACAACCTTTGAAATGAGAGAGTTTGACAAAGATGCTTCAAAGAAGGAAGTAGCATTCAAAGTTAGTAAGAAGACAAAAAATGAAACAAATGATCAAGATAATGACCTTGATGAAGTAGAGGAAAATTTTGTGAGAATATTGAAGAAGGGAACCGACAAATACAGAGGTAAGTTGCCTTTCAAGTGCTTCAATTGTCAGAGAATTGGTCATTTTGCCTCTAAATGTCCTTTTAAAGAATTAGGGGATAGAAAAGAGAGAAGTTCAAAAGAAGTCTCTATTCTATGGAGAATAACTATTCTTCAAAAGATGAGGATCATGATGATTCAAATGATGAAACACTTTTCATAACCTTGAAAGTTGGTGACAAAGAGCTCGTGATATTGGAAAATGTAAGAAGTCTAGTACCTTACAGGCTGACAAAGATAATGAAAAACCAATGGTTCTGTGGACTACCTTTCATACAAAAGAAGAAGCAAATTCTTGGGTAATTGATAGTGGTTTTTCTAATCACATGACTGGTAACAAGGGGAAGTTCATCAGCCTTAAGAAGTGGAATGCTGGAGCTGTCAAGTTTGGTGGTGATGAGTCAACACAAAGTTGTGGAAAGGGTGCTATAACTTTTGATGGAAAGAACAAGACTGAGGATTTCCTCTATGTCAAAGGGTTGAAGCATAATCTCCTCAGTGCTAGTCAAATGTGTAGAAAATGATACAATCTTACATTTCATACCAAAGCTTGTGAGATCAGGGAGGCAAGGTCTGGAAGATTAGTTGCAGAAGGTACTAGGACATATGGAGATATCTATCATCAAAAGGAGGTAAATGGAAGAACCTATTTATTGGCTCAATTTGGTGAGTGTTGGCTATGACACAAGTGGATGGGACACATCAACTTTGATAATATAGTGAAAATCATCTCTACTCATATGGTGAGAGATATGCCTAAGATAACCGAGTCTGCAAACACATTATGCAAGGAATGTCCAATGGGAAAGTAGACAAAGACAACTTTCAAGAGCAAGGAGTGTTCTTCTACAATACTATTGGAGCTAATTCACATTGACCTATGTGGACCTACAAGAATAAAAAATCAACAAAGTGAAAGGTATTTCATGTTTCTTATTGATGATTACTCTGGAATGACTTGGGTTACTTTTTTAAGAGAAAAATTAGAATCCTTTGATAAGCGTAAGATTTTCAAAGCAAAAGTTGAGAATGAAATGAGTGATAAGATCAAATGCTTAAGATCTTATAGAGGAGGTGAATTTACTTCAAATGAGTCTGAAAAGTTTTGCAAAGATCATGGTATTAGGAGACATCTATCTACTCCTAGGACCCCTCAATAGAATGGGGTAGTGAAGAGGAAGAATAGGACTGTGCAAGAGATGGCCAGGGAAATGTTGAAAGATGCAGATCTACTTGATATGTATTAGAAGGAAGTAGTTCACACTACTGTCTACTTGCTTAATAGAGTACAATTGAGGGTCAATAGCTCTAAAACCCCTTATGAGCTATGGTATGGAAGACCTCCCATTTTTAGATACTTCAGGATCTTTGGCAACAATTGCTACATCAGGAGAGATGAAGAAGACCTTGGAAAGTTTGATTCAAGGTGTGATGAAGTGATCTTTCTTGGTTACTCAACTAGAAGCAAGGCCTATAGATGCTACAACAAGAGATTGGGAAAGATGATCGAAACCACAAATGTTAAGGTAGATGAAGATTTGTACCAGATCTCACAAGAACCAGAGGTTTGTGGATCTAATATATACCTCCATGCATTGAAGAATAAGAAGAAGATGAGAAAGAAGAGAAGGAACAAGAATAAAAAAAGACCCCTAAAACTCCAACAAAGTATGTTCGAAGGAATCATTCAGTAGATCAGGTCATTAGGAATATGAATGAAGGTGTGAAGACCAGGAGAAGGCTTACAAAAACAAGTGAGCAAGTGAATTTGTACTTACTATCAAGGGTAGAGACTAAAACCTTTGCTAATGCTAGAAAAGATGATGGATGGTTGAAGGAAATAGAAGAGGAATTGAATCAGATAGAAAAGAACCAGACATGGGAGTTGGTTCCTAGGCCAGCTAATAAAAATGTTATAGGAACAAAGTGGGTGTTCTGGAACAAGCTAAATGAAGATGGTGAAGTTTTAAGGAACAAATAAAGATTGGTGTGTAAGGGTTATTCACAAGTTGAAGGTATTGATTTTGAGGAGACTTTTTCTCTAGTAGACAGGATGGAGGCAATTAGGATGTTTCTTGCCTTTGCTGCTCACAAAAACTTCAAGGTCTATCAGATGGATGTCAAGTCAGCCTTCTTGAATGGTGATTTAGAGGAAGATCTACATTGAGAAACCAGATGGTTTCTATCTATCAGATGATCCATACATGGTGTGCAGACTCGAGAAATCTTTGTATGGACTTAAGCAAGCTCCTAGAGCTTGGTATGCTTAGTTGGATAAGTACTTACTTCAGCAAGGTTTCAAGAAATGTACTATAGCTAGTAGTCTTTACATTAAGGTAGAGGAAGGCAAGATTTTGATAGTTTTTTGGTATGTTGATGACATTATCTTTGGTGCAAATGATGAGATGTGCAAGAGGTTTGCAGAAGAGATGCAGAAAGAGTTTGAGATGTCTATGATTGGTGAGTTGTCTTTCTTCCATGGGCTTCAAATTGTTTAGCTAGATGATGGTATCTTTATTTCTTAGGTTAAGTATGTTAGAGAGATGTTGAAGAAATTTGATATGGATGATTCCAAACTAGTAAGTACTCCTATGGTTATTGGTTGTAAATTGAACAAGGTTGATGAGTCACCTAAGGTTGATCAGACTCTTTATAGATCTATGATTGGAGGGTTATTGTACTTGACTACTTCTAGACCTGATATTATGCATGTAGTATATTTGGTTGCCAAATTTCAAGCTAATTCTAACCAAACTCATGAGAATGTAGTAAAAAGAATATTCAAATATTTGAACGGAACTCTAGATTATCACTTATGGTATCCAAGAGGTAATGACTTTGATATGAGTGCTTACATTGATGCTGATTGGGTTGGTTGTGTTGATGATAGAAGAAGTACAAGTGGTGGTGCTTTCTTTTTAGGAAGAAGATTGGTTTCATGGCATAGTAAGAAACAAGATTCAATATCTTTATCAACTGTATAGGTAGAGTATATATTGTTGTAGCATCTTGTTGTACACAAGTGTTGTGGATAAAGAAAACATTGAAGGATATCAAGATATATTATGATGAGCCTATTCCTATTTTGTGTGATAATACAAGTGCTATCAATATTTCCAAGAATCTAGTGATGCATTCTAAAACCAAGCATATATCAATCAGGTATCACTTTTTGAGAGAGAAGGTTGCATATAAAGAAGTGAAGTTGGAATATGTTTCAACAAAGGATCAAATTATAGATATTTTCATAAAGGCTCTTGTAAAGGATACTTTTGAGTATCTCTGATAGAATTTAGGGGTAATTGCCCCTACTTCTTGCTAGATGCATAGTTGGGGCATCTATCTAAGGGGAGTAATTCATGCTATATATTTTTCCTAGACTGATGGTGGCTACCTCTTAGGGGGAGTAGGTAGTGGTTGTTGTTGACAGGGGGATCCTACTAGTTGCTTCAAGGAGTGTATGTACATCAAAGGGGGAGAAGGTTGAAAAGGATAAAATGTGCACCTTAGGGGGAGAGTTTGTGCGCTAAGAGGGAGAAGTAGTTGCCCTTTGTCCTTGATGTCAAAGAGGGAGAATGAGTAGGTGTATGTTGCCATCTGTTATGTCATAAAATGTCCCCCTTTAACTTTTACCTCTTAAGTTTAGCTCCTAGGTCCCTTAAATTTAATCATGCATTTTAAAAAAAAAAATTGTCTGAGAAAAATCCCTTGAAACCCATGTCAAATGGGGTCTAAGGGTGCATCTTAAGTTTAAGAAAGTCCCAAAATAACCCCTTGGACTTGAGCACCCATGCCCTAGTCCATACCTATTTTGTCAGGACCTAAATTTTAAATGTTGGCAAAGTGATCGTTAAAAGGTTTCCCTTTGTTGTCCTATTCAATTTGAATTATGAATGTTTAGTGGGAATGCACATATAAAAATGTTTAGGACTTCATTTTAACTAGCGATGGATAATGACAAACTTGTGATCTTGTGCTTAGGAGACTCAAGGATTTCATTGTGTTGCAGAGCAGTGTTGTGTTGTGTTTGTACTTGTTTGTTATAGATTTGTCTTCATCAATCCATCTCCTCATGGCATGAAAGATCTTCATCTCCCTATGAGAGATTCAACTCCAAGGTGACATCTACTTTTTGTTTCAATCAATTTATCATATCATTTTCTTTTGCCTCTATCCACCAAGGACATGCACTCTATCTAACAACAGTGTTGGAAGGCTTGAATACCATTCTAGGGCTTGATTGAGGCAAGCTCCTAAACACCACAACCCCCAACCCCTCTCTTGTGATTGCAAGTTATAAGTGTCAGATCTTGTGAAGAGGAGTTGCAAGAGATCAGGGGCAGAGCTTAAAGATTCTAGATCTGAAGAAAACAAAAGAAAATATCCCTAATTGGACACAAGTACCCTCTATTTTGTCCTTCAGTTTTCCAGTGCCAAAAATCTCTGAGCAAGTTACAATCTGAAGCATATTTTACTCCGAAGCCCTTAGAAAAAGCACTACACTAGACACAAGCACCGCTCTTTTGTCCCCAAAGTTTCTGCTTCCTAAAAGTTAAATCTTGGTGTGTTTCTAATCTACATTTAGTGCCTTACTATGTGAGCATTTGTCAGGTTTCATCTATTTGTTTACGATTTTGCATAATTAGGGTTTTAGGCCTAATCAGATTAGGGTTTTAACAAAATATCAATCTATTCTATTTTTCCAATCATCCCATAGTGACATCAAACCTGTAGTTGAGTCCTCTATCACAAGCGTGACTTAGCTAAATTTATGTCCTTGAATGTATGTGTGAAAGAAGGGTTTTATTGAATCTAATTAGCTATACATTTTACATCTCTTTGTCAACCTCATTTTTCATACATAACATTTTGGTGAACCTATGTTTTCTGAGGATTGCATCTTGATAAGTGTTGTAAATCAGATTTGCATTCATACATTTCATTTTCATCATTATACATTCAAAATTCTTGCATAAATTTGAAAAAATCAAGCATCCTAGGCTTGCATTAAGGCATAGTTTGCACTATTTTCATTGCATATCATTTAAATCATTTGAATCTATGATATTTATATCAGATCTGACATAAATTATAGAAATACATCATTTCATAATCATTTACCTTGAATTTACACACTTTATTTTCTAGGGTTTGCTTGAAATTTTGCATTTTTCATATAACCTAGTAATTCCAAAAGCTAGGGTTTGTAGTTAGAATCTTGTTTTAGATTTTACTACTCATTTTAAACACTCATTCAAATCTGATTTTGGACTGTAGTGTTTCATTATTGTGTGTTTTTTGCATCTACATTTCAAATTTTGCATGTACACATTGTGTATTTCAACAAAAAAAGAGGCATATTCGTTCTTCCTTCACTTGCATTAAGCATTGTAGGATTTTGACATAATTTTAAATCTGATCTGAGTTATTTTACATATTAAATCTGATTAGATTCCATTCATTCATCCTTTCTCATATTTTCATGCCTTAATTTCACTATTAGGTTTTCAAAAATCCTTGCATTTTTACTACATTTTGGCTAATCTTTCATCTAGCATTGCAAGATTGGTGTGTTGTGAAACATTTTGCTACATTATTGGACTGATTAAAATGTTTTAATTTTCTGCCCCTCATCATTCTCCTAATTTCATTACATATTGTGTGCATTGGCATTGAAAAAAGTGAAAAAAATTGAGCAAATTAGGTGCATAAACAAGAATAGATTGGTGTTGTTTCATTGCATTCATCTTAGATATCTTACATTTTAGATCTTGCACTCATATTCAAGCATATATTCATTTCTCATTTGAAAATTTTGCATAATTTCATATTATTGTGTGAAAATTGGTATATTTTTAATTACACAGTGTGTATTTCAACACTAGTTGTTCACACACCTCATTCACATCTTTTGATCAAAACCTTTAAAATCATCAATTGGGCCTTGTTGTGTTGTAATCTTTCCTCCAATCCATTTTTTTTGTTGTGGAATCTATGTGTATTTTTACCTGTTTCCCTCAAACAAGTATTTTAGGTGTGAAATAGTCCCACATCTATGGTTTTTGATCATAAACATAATGCTATGATCCCTCCTCACCCTGATAGGAAAAGGAAGATCCCTAAGCCTGCTATTACATTCACACCACAAGATATAACAATTGGGAATTACGAAGGTCCCCTTTACATTGAAGTTAGCATTATGGGGACTCCAGTAAAAGGAGCCCTTGTTGATCCAAATTGCATAAATAACATTTCTACGGAAAAAATCATTTACTCACACAAACTTATACAAGAAACTTATGAACCTACCAACATAATGATAAAAATGCATACTAGAGCTTTTCACCCGGCCATAGGGAAGATTTCTTTAGTGGTCCGAGTGTTTGACAAAGCCTTGGAACAAACATTTGATATTATTCCAACATCTGACCTCTTCCGTGTAAAACTAGGCCACCCATGGCTCAAGGCTATGAAAGTTGTCCCTTCAACACTTCACCAATGCTTAAAATTTCCTCACCATGGGTCTATATGAACTATTCACCATAGTCTATGGCAACCTGAGGTGACTTGAAAAAATATCATCCTTGACTACTTTTGGCTAGAACCTATAGAAGAACCTGAGCCTAAAATAGACCAAACCTTCTTGGGATATCGGTGTTACAAAGCACAATTACTATCTAGATTGGTTGATCCCCCTATTCAACAAACAACTCCTAAAGAGCAACCGATATTACAAGACCCCCTAGACCAAAAGGAAAAGGGATTTATGCTGAGTTTACTCCTCTGTCATCCCTACAAGGATCAGGAGAAAACCACAGAAAATAAAGCAATGCACCACCACAAGTCAATCACACATCTGCTTCTTCCTCTGAGATACAAAAACCTATGGAAAAACATGAGACTCCTTTTAAAGATATCAGCAACAAAACAAGAAGAAATCGACAAGCTATAGAAAGAAGGAAGAGAAGACAAGCCTTGGCTCGAAATAATGCATCATCTCAACAAGAAAAAATTGAACCAACAAACATAGAAACAAACAAAGATTAGCCCAAGGTTGATAAGGTAAAGGATAAGGAATATGAAAGGGCAATCATCCCTTACGTACCTCTATTCTCTAGCATTTATGATTGGGAGGAGGATGGTTTGTTCATTGACAACCACTAGCATGAGTGTCTTTTCAGGTAGGTATTTCTAACCCTTTGTGGTCACCTTTATCGTAGCATTCTTTTGCTCACTTATGTGACCCTCTCTTTGTGTTGTGTTCCCCCATGATGTGCTATGTGTTGTTTAGGTCTCTTTGGATGACCCTTGATACTCTTGTACTTGGTCAAGGATACAAGGAGACCACCTCTATTGTGACCATTCTTCTATTGTTCCTCTCCTCTATTTTATTGTTGTGTGTCATGCCTTAGGGGCATAGCATTGTAGAGGGTGTTTTGGGGGCATCCTCCTACATGGTGTTCCTAAGGCACTTGTTCTCCTCTCTCATTTTATTGTTTACCTTCTTCTAGTGATTCTACCTAGTTGATAGATGACAAAAATAAACAAATACTGATACGGACCATGTGTTGCTTTAGTAAGCAAAGAAAAAATGGACCTAGTCCATACATAAAAACGAGGTTGATACATATATATATCTGACACTTGACTAGCAGATTCACTCTATGTGATGTATCATCTTATGGCATTTCTTGTGACTAACATTTTACAATCCACTCAATTTGCTCTTGCACACTTTGATTGGTATCTCACCTTATTGCTACACTCAGTTCTGAGGTATCTGTGGTATAGCCCAACAGTTATACTCAACCCTAAACTCATCAGTATAGTCTTGGTCCTTAATATGACTATCTTCATGCATAGCTTTAATGAATTGCTTTGGTTATTATCTTAGAGTAATATTTCTAACCTCTCGTGTTGCTTATCTTAGCATATCTTATCAATGTGTTTGTGGGAACACTCGGCAATCATAAGCACATGTCACCTTGGGGACATGGGCTTTGCGAGAGCTCTTGTTCCCTTGCATGTCTTCTCTCTACCTTAATGTGCTTGATATCAGTACATGACATCAACCACCTTAAGTTGGGGGCATATATAATGACATTTATTTGATGATTTTGGTAGTAACGAAGCATGTTTGTAATCCCTCTCCATGAGACGAGATGTTGTATTTCCAGTGCGAGTACACATCTTTATTTATATTGCATTCAAAATACCCTCTTCGTGAGGCAGCATAGAATATCATTTTTATCAAGAATCCCTCTGCGTGAGGTGGGATAATGTATCTCTTGAGCTAGTGTGTATCCTTTTATTCAAAATCCCCTATGTGGAAGGTGAGATGGTGTATCTCTTAAGCTAGTGCATGTCCTTTTATTACAAAATTCCTCCATGAAGGCGAGGTTGGATCTTGAGACTATCCTCCCTTAAGTGTGTCTTTGGCAGTTGTTGTGGCATAAGTCCAATCATCAGGTGTGTCTATAGTGTGCTTGAGATGGTAGGACTTAGTAATAATATCCTTCCATTACCCTTGTTTGTCATGTTTAAGATGTATAGTATGTCTATGGAATGCTATACAATGCTCATGTATTCCATGTGTCTTCCATGTGTTTTCCCACTGGTGTAGTGTAAAGGGTGTGGTGATGAGTCCCCCCTACACTTGGGTTTTGTATGGCATGTCTTCCCTCGTGTGTAGTGTAAAGGGTGTGGCGATGAGTTACCCCTACACTCGAGTTTTGTATAGCATGTTTTCCCTCATGTGTAGTGTAAAGGGTGTGGCAATGAATCCACCCTACATTCAAGTTTTGTAGGGTGTGTTTTTCCCCTGGTGTAGTTTAAAGGGTGTGGTGATGATTCCCCCCTACACTTTGGGTTTTGTATTGCATGCTTTTGGCAGTGTAAAGGGTGTAGCAATGAGTTCCCCCTGCCCTTAGATTAGAATTTTATTGCATTTATGTAAATGTTATATCAATGCTATATCAATGTCGTCATCATGTTTTGCATGTCTTCAATACTATCTTCTCCATGTTTTATGTGCCTGTTACTGTATTCTCCATGTTTTGTGTTTGCAATGTGTCTTCTAGTGCTTACCTGAGACTGGGGGCTAGAAATAGTTCCTTAATCTTTGGAAGGTGGGATGGTGTATCTCTTGAGCTAGTGCTCCATGTGTCTTCCATGTGTTTTCCTCCTGGTGTAGTGTAAAGGGTGTGGCGATGAGTCCCCCCTACGCTCGGGTTTTGTTTGGCGTGCCTTCCCTCATGTGTAGTGTAAAGGGTGTGGCAATGAGTCCCCCCTACACTCAAGTTTTGTATGGCGTATTTTCCCTCGTGTGTAGTGTAAAGGGTGTGGCAATGATCCCCCCTACACTTGAGTTTTGTAGGGCGTGTTTTTTCCCTAGTGTAGTGTAAAGGGTGTGGCGATGAGTCCCCCTACACTTTAGGTTTTGTATTGCATGTTTTTGGCAATGTAAAGGGTGTAGCGATGAGTTCCCCCTGCCCTTAGATTAGAATTTTATTGCATATATAAAAATGTTATATCAATGCTATATCAATATCTTCATCATATTTTGTGTGCCTTTAATATTATCTTCTCTATGTTTTGTGTGTCTTCAATACTATCTTCTCTATGTTTTGCATGCTTGTTACTGTATTCTCCATGTTTTATGTGTTTGCAATGTGTCTTCTAGTGCTTACATGAGACTAGGGGCTAGAAATAGTTCCTCAATCTTTGTGTATGCCTTAGCTTCAAGTGATTGGCATGTCTAATGTGTTTTTGACCATACTTTAATGCATGTATGGGTCATAAGATCATACATACATTAAAGTGGGGGATAAATGTTGTCGTAAAATGTCCCCCTAGGACTTTTAGCTCCTAACTTTAGCTCCTAGGTACCTTAAATTTAATCATGCATGTTAAAATGAATCCCAATGAAAAATCCCCCAAAACCCATGTCAAATGGGGTCTAGGGCGGTATCTTAAGTTTAAGCAAGTCCCAAAATAGGCACCTGGACTTGGGCACCTGTGCCCTAGTCTAGACCTATTTTGTTAAGACCCAAATTCTAAATGTCGGCAAAGTGACCATTAAAAGGTTTACCTTTGTCAACTTATTCAATTTGAATTATGAATGTTTAGAGGGAATGCATATATAAATATGTTTAGGACTTTATTTTAACTAGGGATGGATAATAGGGAACTTGTGATCTTTTGCTAAGGATACTCAAGGCTTTCATTGTGTTGCAAAGTAGTGTTGTGTTGTGTTTGTACTTGTTTGTTGCAGATTTTTCTTCATTAATCCATCAGCTCATGGCATGAAAGATCTTCATCTCCTCATGCCATGAAAGATCTTCATCTCCTCATGGCATGAAAGATCATCTCCCCATGAGAGCTTCACCTCCAAGGTGACATATACTTTGTGTTTCAGTCAATTTTTCATATCATTTGCTTTTGCCTTTGTCCACCAAGGACACACGCTCTATCTTACAATGATGTTGGAAGGCTTGAATGTCATTCTGGGGCTTGACCGAGGCAAGCTCCTAAACACCACAAGCCCCAACTCCTCTCTTGTGATTGCAGGTTACAGGTGTTGGATCTTGAAGAGAGGAGTTGCAAGAGATCAGGGTAGAGCATAAAGATTCCAGATCTAAAGTAAATGACAGAAAACATCCCTAATTGGACATAGGCACCTACTCTTTTGTCCTCCAATTTTGTTGTGCTAGAAATCTTTGAGCAGGTTGCAATCTGAAGCATATTTTACTCTAAAGCCCTCATAAAAAGCACTACATTGGACACAAGCACCTATTCTTTTGTCCCCAAAGTTTTCACTTCCTAAAAGTTAAATCCTAGTATGTTTCTAATTTGTATTTAGTGCCTTCCTATGTTAGCATTTGTCAGGTTTATTTGTTTGTTTACAATTTTGCATAATTATGGTTTTATGCCTAATCGAATTAGGGTTTTAACAAAATATCAATCTATTCTATCTTTCCAATCATCTCATAGTGACATCAGACCTATAGTTGAGTCCTCTATCATAGTTGTGACTTAGCTTGATCTATGTCCTTGAATGTATGTGTGAAAGAAGGGTTTGATTGAACCTAATTAGCTATACACTTTACATCTCTCTGTCAACCCCATTTTTCATACGTAACACCATCAATGCCTAAGGGGGATATTGTTTCACATATGTTACCTAAGGTTGTCACTGATGTGGTTGTCATTAATGTCAACACTCAGTTTGGGCTGTCATTAATGCTTATGTTGATGATATACTATGATGGTGTGCTAATAGTGATGTTGCTGATGTTCATGGTTGGTGTCATGCCTTGTTTAATGTCAATTGAGTATGTTTGTTGTCAGCAGATATGATATCATGATGATATATTAAGATCAGAATTAGAAACATTAAGATGCAAGGATTAGAAGTAATGTTGATTTTGGGGATATGTTGATGATGGTCTGTAGCATGTTGTATGCTCTCTCCTATTGTTCCTAAGGAAGTATGTGTTTCTATAAGGAGGCTCTATTTTCCAGATGTTGGTGAAGGTTTATGCTGCAGGAAGTTTCCTTGAAGACTGATTGGGAGAATGCTCTACATTCCTCTACCTTTGAAGATACAATCCTGTGGTTCAAAAGTTAAGTTTAGTGTGTTGTGAAGGTGCTACATTCAAAGTTTCATATCATTTGTCCCTCCGTAGAGAAATTTGTAAGTAACAGAGTGCAAGACTATATTATTTGGTAGCTAGTTTTAGTGTTTGTTGGCTTGCTCCAACTCATTACTGTGTGAAGTAGTGAATTCGATGATGAAGAATGATCTTGATGATCTTGTGATGTTTCTTATTTCTCCACAAGGTGTTTTCTAGTTTCTCCAAAATAGGCTATGGTTTGGAATGAAGGTGTTGCTGGCTTATACTTTTGCCTGCCTAACTGAGGTATGTTGAATGTGTGCGCCACAAAGTCTTTGTTGTGCAAAGTTCAAAAAGTGTTTGGAGATGTTGTATGTGTCATGCCTACTCATCTGGGAGAAGCACAAGTAATGTTAAATCTTCCATGAGTATGATGTAATGGCTGACATACTAAAAGATTCATATTTTATTACTTAAGTCAGACCTATTTCAAATGTGCGAAGCATATGGATGTTATTCTGTGAAATTTGATTTTGTGAAGGGTATTTAGGACCAGGTTAAGCATGTGTTGGAATCCACAAAGTGTGTTCCTCTTCCTAGTGTTACGTGTGGTTCATTTTAGGGCTATCCCTCTACACATTTCATGTTGTTTGATCTTTGGTTGACTTGTAATTGTAATGTTCTTATTGTTTTTGGCTGACATACAATGTAATATCATGTATATGTTGTAAACCTAGTTGATCTAGGTGATGTGTGATTGCAAGTGTGAGGGTAAGAAGTCAAATGTGGATGTGTAATACATTATGATGTGCGACTGAAAGAGAAAGAGCAGAAGTAATAGATCCTATCCAGATTCATCTTGAAGATATTTTTGAGATAGAAGGGAAGTGAAGAGTGTGCCTAACTGATTGTTAGAGGTAGTAGGCCAAAGACAAAGCTTCTTGAAGGATGAAAGCAGTGAGTTAGTAAGTTGCAGAGAAGACATTTGTAGAAGTTGCAGATAAAAAAAATAGAATTGCAATCATCAAAAGGATTGAGTTTCATTGTCAGATTCAGACAGTAGAAGGACTGTCATGCTGTAATCTATTCTAGGTTTATTCTCAATTTAGAGAGTAGTTGATTCCTTGGGTTGAAGCCCTAAAACAAAGTCTGCACGAAGTTGTAGCTTCCTTGGGAGTGACCCTAAAACCTTTCTACAGGGAGTATTATCTTCCTTGGGTTGTATCCTTAAAACAAAGTTGTAACTATTATTTTGTTGTGAGGCCAGATTAGGATAGTAGCTCCTAGCAGCTTTTCTCACCATGGTTTTTCCCTTTTGGGGTTTTCCACGTATATCTAGTGTTATGTGGTGTTGTGCATTGTGTTGATCTTTTATGTTTTTGTTAATGCTGTAATGATTAAGTTTTAGTTTGCCCCTGAGGGTTTGAGATTTATTTGAATACTGATTCGCCCCCCCTCTCAGTATTCAGGCGTGTTCAACACACCCATGGCAAAGTGAAACAACTTGGATATACTTACGAGGCAATCTACGGTACATGTGCTCATTTCAATTTTAGTACTTATTTTAAACATTTTAAATGTTAAACTAATGCTTATTATTGTAGGTACAAATGTGGTAAATTGACAATAAGGCCTATTTCAAGAACAATAACTACCTTTCATGTAGACTACCATCCTTAAGGGGGAAAATATGTAAGCACTAAAAACACGCATGAGCTTCCATGAAGACCCTATGATGATGTATAATCCTAATCATGTACACAGAAGTGTGAATATAATGCCCTCTTAATAGTTCTTCTCTTGGTGACACGTCGACATCAATTTCTCACTCCATCAATTATTCTCAAGCCTAAATTCTATTCACTTTTGCCCTTGTCAACCATTCTTCATTTCCTTTCTCAACCTTACCTACATAGGTAATTTCCATTTTATCATGCTAATTTCACCTTTCCCATGTTCATTTTATCTCACTCCACCCCCTAGAGGCCTTAAAATGACCTCCCAGACCAAACCTATATTTTAGAATTGACTTAACTTTTGTTGAATCTAGATTCCCACCTATTATTTTTAGATCCCCACAAGGAATCCCTACTAGTGAAAGTGGGGATCCTATTTAACTTGTCTATTTCACTTAGCTCTAGTACAAATGGCTTCCTTTTCGCTCCAAGATCAATCTCCAACCCCTAATTCTCACCCAGACCCCTTCCTTTGTGGGTTTCCCATGGATCCCCACCTAGCGACCTACCCTAGTGAAAGTGGCAACCTTATTTTATTTTTTAAACATGAATTATCTTTTATTTTGGGCCCCAAAAACCTCCATTTTGCATGAGGATTTGACCTGAAAATAGAATGAACTATTCTTATCTCATCTACCACCTCTAATCATGCATAATTAGGTCATATGATCTATACTTGTCACCTTTCTAATTCATGCTAACTCCATTTTTGTAGTTTGTGATAAGCTATCATAGCTTCATCACTCCCTATTTAGCCTTGTCTTCTCTTTAATCTAATCAGTTAACTCTCCATCAAGGGAGTTAACTCCCCAATCATCCCCACTTGTCATGATCCATTCGATCCTATAAATACCCCTCATCCCTCATTATTTCTCAAGTTGGAGAATGCTCTTCTCATCTTCACAAGATTTTTCTAGCTTCTTCATAGGCCTTTGATCCTCTTTCTTCATTTCTTTCTTTAGTTTTCCAAAGCTTCAAAGCTTTCATTTCATTAGTTTTCATTGTTGCAAATCTTCAGAGCTTACCCTTAGGAGGCAAATCCATTGTTATAGTCAATTTTCAAGTTTTTCATTTGCTCTTAAATTAGCATTCTTATGCTCTTTGCAGGACGTAGGTGCCTTTTTCTTTAGTATTTTTTTCTCAAGCCTTCAAAGGCTTCATACAACATTGTTATGCTAGTGAAATTCCCAAGCCCAAGTGCTTCAAATATATCATAAGCTCTCCCAATCCATAGCTTTCTCAAGCTCATTTATTTGCTCTCTTCCTAATTGCTACTAAGAGGAGGACCCCACAGCTGCAAGAGGATGAAGAGGTTTCCTAAACAAGGATTCCTGAGGGTACTATGAAGACTCGTGCATCAACCACAATCTAGTTTTTTCATATTTTCTTAGATAATTAAATCATAATTTGCTCTTGGGAATAGTAATCTTGTGTTGCAACTTTCTTGATAGACTTATTTCAAAGTTGATTAGATTAGTTTTCTTGAGTAGTTTAAATTGCAATCCTAGATTAAATTTCATATTTCACACTTTCAATTCCTAGATTAGCATAAAAATCTCTTCAAAAATACCAAAAAATATAGTATAATTGCATTAGGTAATCTCATATTAATTTGCATTCATCTTTCAATTTCCTAGTTAATTAGTTCATTTTAAATTTCAATTCCAAAAAGGAACCAAAAAATCGTTTGCATACATATCAAAAAATCAAGAAAATACAAAATAATTAGAACTTAAAAAAGTCAAACCCTTAATTTGAGCACGAGGTGGGATTCAACAAAGAAAGTATTCACAAAATCATCGATTTCATCACGAGGTCAACAAAGTCAAGATAACTCACACAAAGCCTTAGATAACATCACTAAGTCAAAATTCAACTCCTAGTCAACTCAAGTCTATTCTCTCTATCTAGAAGCATATGAATTAGAGGTGAGTGGGCAAGGGCTATCCTTGAGGAGATTGAAGAATTACATCCTATGCCACAACTAGCACAACAAAAACAATTAGAACAAGAACACATGCTTAGGATAATTCAACATAGCAAGCAAATACAACAATGTGTCCAAGCCATGGAAGAAAGGTTACAACATATTAGGCTTATCAATGACTACAATAGACATCCATCTAGATGTTGGAACACTAGAAACCCAAACAGGAGATTGATAACTAGTGACCCTTTGGGTCATATTATCATCTCCACCACAATGGTCACAAAACAACACATAGGAAACCATGACAGGCCCTAGGACAGGTTGATCCCTCATCACAATGTTCTACTCCCAAGAGAACAAAACCACCCCTAGGCCTCACCTCCACTTGACTGGCTTCTACCATGAGAGAGAGAGAGAGAGAGTTCACGTGCTTGTATCAAAGCTAACTTATTAGTGCTTGTGTGTTAAGTCATGATTCAAAAAGTACAGGTCTATAGGGAAGAATACCCTAGTGTGCATAAGGAAAAGTGAGGTGGTGGTCTACACCACAAATTTACCAAAAGGATACTATGGGAAATGCAATAAACAATGCTATTCGATCATAAAAAATATAATATTTCCAAGTTTGTAATGTGAAGGAGAAGCTGCAAGCTCTTCTAAGGGTTTGGATGATGTGCTACTAATTCAAACTTCTCAAGAGAGCCTCAATAGTTGAAATAGAATAACATGTTCATTACATAGAAAGATAGATGCTTCAGCGAAAGGAGAGCTTCAAAACCAACAATGGAGAGCCAAGAGTTGTGTGAACCAAAAAGTGAGAGAGGACTTGAAGAAGAATGATTTCAATATTGTAATTTATATTAAACATGGAGAGAAGGAAAGGGTCGAGTACACTTACAGAGGTCATTTCATTTCTAGGTGAGCATTACCTTTTACTGAATCAAGTGAGTAGGTGGCAAAATAACATTTTGAAATTCTAGAATCTTCGAGACACTAGTGTGTTGTACCAATGTCAGTGCATTGCACTTGTGTATTGGGAATATCCACCAAGATTTCAACATGTGTTTCTAGAAAACCAAGAAAGATAAGAATGTAATATGAAATTTGGCAAACCTTGGTGAGGGGTGAAATAGGCCAAGGTTAGGCTCAAGTGGCCCAAGAAACATGCTATAGGAGAAAACACCAAAGTGGGTCAAAAAACTATTAGTTGATGTTGCACCAAAAGATCAACCTATTAATGCCTGATACAACCACTTGACTTAACAAGCATGGGAGGCAGTTAAGCCCTTGTCACAAACCACCATAGCACAGCACTGAACAAGGAGACCAAGGGTCACACCTTGCAACAATCCCCCCCTCAGCGCAAGCATGGGATTTGAACTCGTGACCTTGGCTCTGATACCAACTGTTAGTTGTCATTGCACCAAAAGATCGACCTATTAATGCCCGATACAACCACTTGACTTAACAAGCACGGGAGGCGGTTAAGCCCTTGTCACAAACCACCGCAGTGCAGTGCTGAACAAGGAGAACAAGGGTCACACCTTGCAACAAAAACAACATGAAATTGCAAGGATACACAATTTTCTATGTTACAAATTCTTAACTTCTAGTGAATGCTCATTCTTAGATATTGATCTAGTATCAATTGAACATCATCTCATAGATGGTGTAGTCCTTTTAACAAATTCCTCCTCCTCTCCTCTCATTATTTATTATTTATAAATTCTCTTAGGTTCCCCTAGTTGCAATTGCATAGGGATTTCCTATAGTTGTATAAATATGGGCTTAGTCCCAATGTAAATATATTTTGGATTTTGATGAACAGAAGTACTTCTTTTGGCTTTTGTTTCTCATGATTCATCTTGGAGAGTAACCCCTAGTTCAATTTTATGAATGTGTTTATGTTTGTTTGTTTATGCCCCCTAAATGGAAGTGAATTATTTGTTTTTTTCTAAATTCCACTAGCTATATCTATGTTAGTTAATATTGAATTGTTATGTGAACAAGTAGGCTTCCATAAAGTAGGCTGAGGTAACCCCACAAAAAACATATGTATGTTCATGGATGAGAATTGGTTATTTGTGTAAGATAACATTGACTAGTCATCCTTTTAGCACTCCATCATCCACCATTTTTCTTTATCCCTATCTCTTCGTAACCCTGGCTCTCCTAACCCTTATCTTCCTCCTATCCCTTTTCCTTTTCTATTACTAGCATAGGTTAGATTAGCTTTTTTTTTAATTTCTTATAATAGTTTAGTTTAGTTTAGATTAGTTTAGCAATAGAATAGAAGAAGTTAGACTTTTCTTAGAGTCTCCTGCATGAATTTGTGAAAAACTATAGATGCAATAATTCCTCATCACTCTTTTGGCACTCCATCATTCACCATTTTCTTTATCCCTATCTCTTCCTAACCCTATCTATTCTAACCCTTATCCTCCACCTATCTCTTTTCCTTTTCCATTACTAGCATAGGTTAGATTAGCTTTTTTTAATTTCTTAGAATAATTTAGTTTAGATTAGTTTAGCAATAGAATAGAAGAAGTTTTCCTTTTCTCTAGATTTTCCCACATGAATTTGAGAGTCTCGTACAATAAATTTCACAAGATAAAATAAATTGGTAGTCAGAGATATATGCTATGTTAAATCTTAAATTGTATCTTGAAATTTTTAAAAAATTATTAAATTTGAATCTATTGTAATTATTGGTTCTGATATATCTTAACTCTTAAATTGTATCTTGGAAATTTTTTAATTTTTAATTATACCATATAGCTTGAAATTTGAATCCATCATAATTATTGATTCTGATATATCTTCTCTTAAATTGTATCTCAGATTTTTTTTATTTTCTATTATACCATAAAGCTTCATTTGTAGAAAAAAGATCTAAAGGAAAAATATGAGAATGAGGATCATGCATAATGAGCTTAGTATGTAGGAGAGTAAAAGAAGGAGAATTTAGAGCCATGGAGATCATACTAACATCTATAAAATCTCTATATGAGGCTTTAGAGGGGTGAGTAGGATGGTATCCAAGACCCTGCAAGAATAATGTGTCCTCGATTAGATTCTAAGGGAATCTTGATACCCTATTCTTTTTGTCCACATCCATTGCCTTTATAACCAATTTTAGAGATAATATGAAACTATGGCCATAATGTGACTACATCTCTATAAAGGGTGGAAGATCACCATTAGTTGCATAATCGATACAAGAAGTATAGTCACATGAATCTTTAGGAGAAGATGGAGTGGGAGTTTTAACTATTTTTGATGAAATATTTTGAACAAACAAAGTAGAATGAATTTTTGGAATGTTAGAGCGATATGGGTTGATTTTATATTCTCTTGTCAAGGAAGGTGTAAAATCCAAAGAACCCCAATCATCACCTAGATATGCATTGGAAGATGAATTTATGTCGTTATCAAGATCGTCAATAGGAGTTGACAATGGTGAATAATCTTTTGTTGAAGAAGAGGGAATAAGAGTTCAAATGTTGGATAAATATGAAGTTGATTCACAAGATCCACCTACTGATAGTATTGTAAGGGATTTGGATCAACTTTTATTGTGTAAGTTTTGTTTCCATGAATAAATTTGATTGATCCATGCAATGTAGACAGAACTGTTCCCATGGCATGAATCCACAGTCTATTGAGGAGATTATAGGAAATAGTGTCGAGCATGGCATGCACAAGAGTAGGCAAAGTAATAGGGACCAATCCAATAGGCAACATGATTGTGTCGAGGATTTTCCTACCTATGTTATTAAAACCACATATAGAAAGGTATTTTGGAGATATGCAAGACATATTAATATTGATGTGGTTTAACAAGTCTACCCCACAAACGTTAAGACCTAAACTGTTATAAGTAAGTGTATGTTTGAAACCAGTGGAATTAATTTTGATAATGATGAGAAGAGGGTCATTTTTTCTAAACCTCCAGAGATAGTAGCTCATATTGTTGGAATATTATATCTATTGAATTCATGCATATATAATCAAGTAAGGAAACTACATCATTCAAACTAACAAAAGATGCTACTGGGATATTTTCTAAGGCTTCTTAGAGCATACCATGATATGTTAATGAAGTTTGAACAATCTCCCAAAGAGAGATCTTGGAAAGAGTAGCATGAAGTCATTCTACAAGATTGTACTCTCCAATAGTATTGTGAGAAAGACAAGGAGTTGGGGGAAGAATAGGAGAAGTTGGAAGGGAAATAGGGATAGGTGTAGCTTGTTTGTTTCACTTTGTATTATATGTGTGCACTACCACATGATAATGAGGAGGCCCAAACATGTTTGGCATTATATACTTTGTGATATTAGTAAAGTAATCCGAAGGTCAAGGTGCATACGTGGCACGTTGAATAGTGATGCTTGGTTTAGAAAATTATTGTGCATTACAATGAAGTTGAACCAATATCAGTAAGTGTACATTTGACACCAGTGGAATTAATTTTGATAATGATGAGAAGAGGGTCATTTTTTAAACCTCCAAAGATAGTAGCTCATATTGTTGGAATATTATATATGTTAAATTCGTGTATATATAATCGAGTAAGGAAGCTACATCATTCAACCTAGAATAAGATGCTACTGGGATCTTTTGTAAGGCTTCTTGAATCATACCATGATATGTTAGTAAAGTTTGAATGAGCTCCCAAAGGGAGATCTTGGCAAAAGTAGCATGAAGTTTCTCTACAAGATTGTACTCTCTAGTAGTCTTGTAAGAAGGATGAGGAGCTAGGGGAAGAATAGGAGAAGAAGTGGGAAGGGAAATAGGGACAGGTTTAGCCTTTTTATTTCACTTTGTATTATATGTGTGGGCTACCACATGATAATGAGGAGGCCTAGACATGTTTAGCATTATGGACTTTACGATATTAGTAAAGTAATCTAAAGGTCGAGATGCATATGTGACACCTTGAATAGTGATGATTGGTTTAGAAAATTGTTGTGTATTAGAATGAAGATAGACCATAATTTTTGGTTTCAAAAATTCTTGTGAAGAACTAGAAATGTAAATTGTGTTAATTGAGATAATGTTTTGAAATAGAAGAGAAAGAAGTGACATGGACGAAGGCATCAAGGGCTTCATCTAACATGCCAAATTCTTCACTATAGAAGGGATCATTGAAGGTCCTAAAGGTTTGGAGAAATACATTTGACATTGTATTCATACTAATTTGCACTAAATGGGAGAAGAATGAAAGTAGAATGAGAAGAGGAATGCAAGTGAACAACATCTGGTTCACCAAAATATAATATAGAAAAATGAGATTCTAATTAAAATGTCTATGCTTTCTAACTAGAACTATTTTCCAAGAGATTTAACGATATTTAAAGGAAGATTATTTCACTTCTATCCAAATAAGAAGAATAAAATAGCTCCAGCTAAACCCTATGGTTGTCGCAGACTTAGAAAATAATTATTTTAACTAAGCTAAAGCATGAAAGAACAACAATGAAATCAGAATTTCTGAAAAATAGAATACTAAATTACAAAAAGGATTTTAGAAATGAAAAGAAGGATAAAAGAGGCACCTGGCACCAAAATGGGGAAGCATCGGCCCAAGACACTAGCACATCGCATTGTCATTCATACAACAAGAAAATGAAGGGAATCTTCTATAGTTTTCTCTATTTGGGCTTATAGATTATCTAATTTGCACAGGGAACCATAAGAGAGACCCAGAAGCATACTAGTTATAAAATCTATTGAAAAGCATATTGAAATAGCTAATTTAATTGATGAAAATAATAAATGAAGGAGAGAAATGAAGAGGGGAAGACCAGCAAACCTCCGTGCAATTGAATCTCTTAAAATACCTACAAATGCAATGACCAAAGAAAATTTGTTGGGGCTATTTGGGAGCTTGTGTTTAGGTCAAGCCCCTATGTTGGTATTTTGACTTCCATGGACAACCAATATGGAATAAATTGGAATGAGTATGTGTGTGTGTCTAGGAAAATAATAGTAGTGACAACAAGGAAAAGTTGTGAGTATCAACCCTAGTCTATGGGGAAGAATACCCTAGTGTGCATAAGGAAAAGTGAGGTGGTGGTCTACATCACAAGTTTACCAAAAGAATACAACGAAGGATGCAATGAAAATAGTAACAATGCTATTCGATCATAAAATAAATAAAAAATTGATATTACCAAGTTTGTAATGTGAATGAGAGGTTGCAAGTTCTTTGAAGGATTTGGATGATGTGCTACCAACACAATCTTCTTAAGAAAGCCTCAATAGTTGAGCTACAATAGCATGTTAAATAGAGATAAAGATAGATGCTTTAGCTAAAGGAGAGCATCAAAACCAACAATGGAGAGCCAAGAGTTGTGTGAACCAAAAAGTGAGAGAGAGGACTTGAAGAAGAATGATTTCAAAATTGAAATTTATATTAAACATGGAGAGAATCAAAAGGTCGAGCATGCTTACAGAGGTCATTTCATTTCTAGGTGAGCATTACTATTGATAGAATCAAGTGACTAGGTGGGAAAATAACATTTTGAAATTCTAGAATCTTTGAGACACCAGCGTGTTGTGCGAATGTCTGCATGTTGCACTCGTGTCCTGGGAAAATCCACCAAGATTTTAGCATGTGTTCCTAGAAAACAAAGAAAGATAAGAATGTAATATTAAATTTGGCAAACCTTGGTGAGGGTTGAAATAGGCCAAGGTTAGGCTCAAGTGGCCCTAGAAACATTGTATAGGAGAAAACACCAAAGTGGGCCAAAACACAACATGAAATTGCAAGGATACATAATTTTCCACGTTACAAATTCCTAGCTTCCAATGAGTACTCCTTATCTATTGATCTAGTTTCAATTGAAGATCATCTAGTAGATGGTGTAGTCCTTTTAACATCTACCTCTTCATCTATTCTCATTCTTTATTCTTTGTGAATTCTCTTAGGTTCCACTAGTTGCAATTGCATAGGGATTTCCTATAGTTGTATACATATGGGCTTAGCCCCATTGTAAATATGTTTTGGATTTTGATGAATAGAAGTACTTATTTTGGCTTTTATTTTTCACAACTCATCTTGGAGATTAACCCCTAGTTCAATTTTATGAATATGTTTATGTTTGTTTGTTTATGCCCCCTAAATGGAAGTGAATTATTTGTGTATATCTAAATTTCCACTAGCCATACCTATGTTAGTTAATATTGAATCATTATGTGCACAAGTAAGTTTGCATAAAGTAGGCCGAGGTAACCCCACAACAAACATATGTATGTTCATGGATGAGAATTGGTTGTTTGTGTAAGATAACGTTGTCTAGTCATTCTTTTGGCACCCCATCATCCATCATTTTTCTTTATCCCTATCTCTTCCTAATCCTATCTCTCCTAACCCTTATCCTCCTCCTATCCCTTTTCCTATTCCATTACTAACATAGGTTAGATTAGCTTTTTATTTTTATTTCTTACCCCATGTCCCCATGTGGCTGCTTAAGTTGTTATTCTGCTCAAATTTAAGCAGTTGGAGTGGCCCCATGGAAATTTACAATTATGGGAAAAGGATAATATAGAATCTTTCTTTATTTTTGTGGAGCAGATACTGTTTACGAATTGCAAATAAGCTGTGGAAAAAAAGGGGGGGCTAGAAATAAGCAACCACTACATAATGAAAAATATACCATGTGGCTACATATATTTCCTTCCCTCCCCCTATTTTTTTTTATTTTCTTCTAAATTAAGATAATTGAGATAATTTATTTTTATTTTTTATATAATAAAAACTACAAATTAAGATAGCTGCTTAAAAGAAGCAGAAAAATAAAATATTCATGGAATCACTAGCTCCACAAATATCTCCTAAAAAATTTGAGCAATGGCTGCTAGCCAAAGTAAGCTAAGCAATCGCATGGGGACATGTTATTAGAGTAGTTTAGTACAGATTAGTTTAACAATAGAATAGAAGAAGTCGGCCTTTTCTCAAGAGTCTCCCACATTAATTTGTTAAAAACTATAGATGCCTCATCACCCTTTTGACACTCTATCATCCACCATTTTTCTTTATCCCTATCTCTTCCTAACCTTATCTCTCTTAATCCTTATCCTCTTCTATCGCTTTTTATTTTCCATTACTATTTATTTTCCATTACTAGCATAGGTTAGATTAGTTTTTCTTTTTCAATTTCTTAGAATAATTTAGTTTAGATTAGTTTAGCAATAGAAGAAGTATGCCTTTTTCTCTAGAGTTTCCCACATGAATTTGTGAGTCCCGACTCCCGTAGGTTAAAATACATTGGTAGCCAGATATATGATATGTTGACTCTTAAATTGTATCTTGGAATTTTATGTTTTATTTTTTTATTATACAGTAGAGCTTGAAATTTGAATACGTCGTATTATTGATTCTGATATATCTTCTCTTAAATTGTATCTTGGAATTTTTTTTTAATTTTTTATTATACCCTTGAAATTTGAATCCATCGTAATTGTTGATTCTGATGGGGTGTGGAAGGAAGGTAACTGGCAGAACATGGTCCGCCTTGAAATTTGTTGATCACTTCACAAATTGTGATAAAAGTTTAATGCTAAATTTAGTAAACATCTACTGGGTTTTCAGTATTTATATATGGAAGAGTTTGCCAACCTAATGGGGTGTGAGACTCTTTCTACTTGAGGGAGAGAAAAAGTGACATGCCCTGAATTTGAAATGCGAAGGACTGGCCTGACATTTTGGTGAAGACAAAATACAATTGCAGTACTTGGGTTTTGCTGTCAAAAGGAGTAGGGAGATCAAGTTTTGGAGCAGAGAGTTCAATGGGTTCTTTGTGGCGATCCATTGTACATGTGTATTTGATTATAGCATTCATTACTTCCTCTGCGCTAGCAGAAGATCCATATAAATTCTTTACCTGGAATGTTACATATGGCACCATATGGCCTCTTGGTGTTCCTCAACAGGTGAGCCTTTTTCAATTTACATCTACTATAATGCATTCCATTTTAGTCGTCATTTGTGACTAAGTACATCACTCATCTCTAATGCTGTTGCAGGGAATTCTGATCAATGGTCTATTTCCTGGACCTGAGATTGACAGCACGACAAATGACAACATTGTTATTAATGTATTTAATAACTTAGACCAGAAATTCCTATTGTCATGGTAGGTTCCGAATCTCAGCGAGTTTTTTTGGTGATTTGTAATGCACTGATCCAACATACATGTTTCTGTTACAGGAATGGGGTACAACAGAGGAAAAACTCCTGGCAAGATGGAGTTTTTGGAACCAATTGTCCCATTCCACCTGGGAAGAACTTCACATACAAGTTCCAGGTGAAGGATCAGATAGGAAGCTATTTTTACTTCCCATCAATGTACTACCATAAGGCAGCAGGAGGCTTCGGAGGCCTTAGAGTTGTTAGCAGGCCCCTGATTCCTGTGCCTTTCCCTGATCCTGATGGTGATGTCACTCTGCTCATAGGTGACTGGTACAAGAGAAATCATAGTGTAAGTGATTGGTGATGTCCACAGTGAAAAGGAAAACCTTGTATTCATTGTAGAAACTTTGTGTTCTTTTGAATGTTATAGAAAATTTGTTAGGTCTAACTTCTTCCAGTGCATATTGTTTTGGAAGCATTTTCTTGCATTACCATACTTTCTGACTATTTTGTGAGCAGATCCTTCGGAGAACGCTTGACATCGGGAAATCTCTGGGTAATCCTGATGGTGTTCTCATCAATGGCCGAGGACCAAATGGTTTTGAATTGACAGTAGATCAAGGTAAGATCTTGTTGTTGATAAACTGATTGCAGATTTGCAAGTGATGCCTTAAATCTGGTTGCTTTGCAAACACTCCTCTGATATCTGTGGGTTTGCAGGGAAAACATATCGCCTTCGGATTTCAAATGTAGGATTATCATCCTCTCTGAACTTCAGGGTTGAGGGGCACAAATTGAAGCTTGTTGAAGTGGAGGGGTCTCACACTGTCCAAAGTATCTATGATTCTCTTGATATCCATGTTGGTCAGAGCTACTCTGTTCTGGTGACTGCGGATCAACCACCTCAGGACTACTACCTTGTTGCATCTACTCGTTTCACCACTCCTATTCTCACGGGTTATGGAATCCTTTGTTACAGCAATTCTCAGAAGGCTGTTTCTGGAGTTGTTCCAGGAGGTCCAACCATTGAAATTGACTGGTCTCTGAACCAGGCAAAATCCATCAGGTTTGGCCCTACTTCTTACTTGAGGTTTAGCATCTTCTATTTCTTAAGGATTTAGATCAATCCATATTGTTTGATTTCTTAAATGGAATTGTTGTGCAGATGGAACCTGACAGCCAGTGCAGCTCGTCCTAATCCCCAAGGATCATACCATTATGGGAACATCACTATTTCTCGAACCATCAAGCTCGCAAGTTCTGCTGCCATAATCAATGGGAAACAGCGTTATGCAGTAAATGGTGTTTCTTTCGAGCGACCCAGCACACCGTTGAAGCTTGCAGATTACTATGATATTGGTGGAATATTCGAGTTGGGTGGTATTCCGGACAGTCCTGATGAAAGATCTGCATATCTGCAGACTGCTGCGATCAATGGAACGTACAGGGATTTCATTGAGATTGTGTTCCAGAACTATGAAGACAAAATACAGTCATGGCATTTGGATGGATATTCCTTTTTTGTCGTGGGGTAAGTTAAAATTTTCAATTTTGCAATGCCTTTATTTTGCCAAGACGAACAACAATACATTTAATTTTGATGTAACAGAATGGACGGAGGAGAATGGACGGAGGAAAGCAGGAAGGGCTACAATCTGTTCGATGCAATTTATCGCTGCACAACACAGGTATACACAAACCATGAAATATGAACGTCTCATTCCATTTTAGCACTGGCACGGAAAATGTTAATATTGAGTCTGATGGATTGCTCAGGTATATCCAAAGTCGTGGACTGCTGTTTTCTTAAGCTTAGATAATGCAGGAATGTGGAACCTGAGGTCAGAAACATGGGAAAGGCAGTACCTGGGTGAGCAAACGTATGTGAGAATAAAATCTCCAGTGAAGTCATTGAGAGATGAATATGATATTCCTCCGAATGCTCTGCTCTGTGGAGCGGCCAGGCGCCGTCCCCGCACTCCCACTCCATAAGCCCATTTTTCCATTACACTTCTTTTCTGATTAGTGATTACGGTCACGACAGGGTGACTAATTAGGTATTACTTCTCCATTGTAGCTGCAATTCTAAGTTTTCGGCCTATCTGAATAAGAGCTTCCTACTGCAATGGAAGCCATCTATTCTCGTGTGAATTTGACTGTTCAACACTATATGGTTTTTATAATTTCCGGTACCACCCAAATAATTTTCATGTCTTTTAATAGGGTTGTCGACATCTTTCTTTGTTCATGTTTTTGTTAATATCTGATGTGAAGTTAAGCAATCAAAGCTTGCACGGAAATTTTTCACAGGAAATTTGTGCAACTTTAGTCTGTTTTAATGAAACCTAACTAAAACAAATTCAACTATAGATGACCTAAAACACGCATAAAGCGAAATAAAAACACAATTGTAAGCTGGGCAAATTTCCTGGGAAGATATTGTACGGGACGGTGTACATGCACTCGGAGCTCTAGCGATTGAATCTGCACCTTACACTTTTGGAAATTTGCGTAAAAGCAAACGCCATTTTTTTGGTTCAGTGGATTTAAGTACCTATCAGGGCTTAAATTTTAAGGACAGTTTATTCTTCATTATTGTTTTTGGCATGACAATTATTTTTTTAAATGCAAGTCAAATTTTATAAAAGAAATATAAAAAAAAATTTACAAGCATGCCAGATATTTATGTAAACATTTCCAACAATTTACTAGTTGCAAACACGAATAGTTTATATAGGGTTTTCAAAAACATTCAGAGTCTTACAAGAGATCTCTTCTCAAGAATGCAAGAATAAAAGAAAAAAGAAAACATGCATGGCGCAGTCTTACCTCTAGTCTCTTCCTTATTTTCTTTTGAATAAGTGACATGTAATACGAAAATGCATTCTTCCCAATTGACCTTCAATGCAAAATCAAAATATTCCATTCTTTATAATTTTTATAATTGTCAAGCTCTTATTCTTCAATACAAAGTTCAATTGTTTGATGTGCTAGAAAAAGGTTGGAATGAATATAAAATATTCTATAAAAAAAAACTCACAAATATTTGAGAATTTTTTTTAAAAGTATATATATATTAATTGTTTTTTATAGTTTCTAAAATAAATTACATGCATGTTAATACAGTCAAAGATTTATTTTAACCATATTTTTCAATTAAAATTTTTAAATATAGATATACAACTGTCAAATTTAAACCCTGGTATCTATGTGCATTTTGGGTGATTTTATGCTAGTCTAAAAATAAATGTTATAAAAAGTTCAAATTTTAAATTTCTAATAAAAATTTATTTTATTTAAGGTTATAAATCTGTGTATTAATTTTATATTTTTATTGTTTCTAATTTATAAGAAGCGTTAAAAATTTATACTAAACATGGACAAAATCTTTACATCATATAATACTAAGTTATTTTTGTAAGATTAATTTAATTATAATTCCATCATATTTGACAACAAACAAAATTCTAAATTTTTTAATTTAATTTGGATAAGTAAATAATTATTTAAGATAATTAATTAATTATAGATTTAAACAAATAATAATAATTAGTTTTAAATTTGATTAAATTTTATGTGAAGATGTTGCTAATTGATTTGTCAATTTATTAGTACTTTAGAAATGATTATATGAATACCTATTTTTATCATTAACTCATATCTAATGTTTTGGTTCATTTCCACCATTTAGAATTGATCTTTGTGCTTATGGATATAAACTCTATACACAAATTTACATTTTATTGAATTCAATGCAAATAATCACTATGACTAGTGTTTGGGACTTGCATCTAAAAGGGGTGGTGTTGATAGATACTGTTAGGAGTTTCTGAGGCAAAGAATGTTCTTCTTTGGTCAAACCCATTTTGTCAATTCAATGTTTTGAAATAAACGATTGAAATCAATAGGCAAACATACATGTGATGCCTCATATGTTGATGTAAGTTGATGATACAATTTAGATGCTCAATGATGTTTCTTAAGTGATAATGCAAATTAAAATGAGAGCTTTTGGGTGTTTATTTAAATGCCTTGAAATGAATGAGGGTTTGTCTATACAATACCCTAGCACACAAATTAGCAATATTTGCACTCTATTTAGCTCATAACTATTTATGAGAATTTAATCGCTATTGGAGATGAATGATAGATTGGGATACAAAAACTTTAAGATTATGTGATGCAAATATATTTATGTATGTTATAACAATTCAATATGCAAATATATTTATGTATGTTATAACAATTTAGTATGCACACTACATTCACATGAGACAAATAGATTCACATGGAAAACCCTTATTAGAGAAAACCCACCAACAAAAGGATAATAACAATTGTATTCATAGGAAACTACATCCAATACAATAAATATCTCTTGCATAATGTCTCAATCTATAGTGATGCAGGAGCATCCGAGCGAACTTGTAATCGACATCACCCAAAAACATTTCAGTTTGTTTTCTTCATTTCTGGTGTGAATGTGGCTTGGTTGGCATCTCTCAACCTTGGGGAACAATTGGCACATTCAGATTTGTAAAATTTTAGTTTCCACCAAATTTTGAGCTCGACACATAATAGGTGATTGTTGTGAAAACAATTGTTTAGTGAGATTGATGAGGTTTGACATCAAATCCTCTTACAGGAAGATTGTTGACTCCATTTTGGAATTGATGACGAAGGTTTCATGAGCAGACTCCTTTAGGTTTCCAAGATGTAATTGTTTTGTGACTTGTGCTGGTAGATTGGTGAAACTCTAAAATTTTGTATTTTGTGAAGATTGAGGTAGAGCGGCTTGGTGGAGAGTTTAGGATTGTCGACATCTTCATTTCAGCAAGTTTTTGGATGATTTCAAGCTCTCGGTAAAAAGCTATGAGGAATGTCAGTTTCAGCTTCGAGTACAGTTTATCGTGGTCATTTTGAAGGCTACAGAATCTTGTTGTTGTTAGTAGATCGACAAGATGTTGATGAGATCTTACTCATTACTTATATTCAAACAATATGCAGGTGATGGATAGAGATACCTTGTATTAGTTCATGTTTCATGGATAGGCGAGAATTTCATCATACATTTGTGTTTGTCAAATGTCAAAAAGCATTAGAGGTTGAATATGATACCAAGGGGATGCAGCCATATGGAAAATACACCGTGGTATTACCCTCTTATCAGACATCAAGATGTCTATTGGATGTCATCCATCATTATTGTTCGGTGTTTGTTTGAGCCACAGAAGTGGAAGTATTTAATATATGTTTTCATTGGTATTTCTATTGTGGAGATCATGAGCAGCATAGGAAATTGAGAAATTTCTAATGAATTGATATATTTTAATCTCAACACACATACCAAACTATGCTCTACCATCTTAATAGTTTGAAGGTGATTGTGTATAGTTTAAAGTATGTTATATTTGTATGTATGGGATGATTACAAAGAGGGCATGGGCTGGGAAGGTAAAAGAGCTACGCCTTGTTTAAACTTATACGTTTTAATCAACGAGCTACCTCATTATCCATTCATTTGGAATGGCAGTAAAATACATTGAAATTTGAATGGTGATTGTGTGGCTAGGTCACCTCAGCTAGAATGCATTGGCATTCGTACCATTTTGCTTTTTCTTTTAAAGAAGAATAAAATCAAAGAGGCTAAGTGGGAGATGGGAAGGGGGATGAACCTTAAGAAGAATACTAAATGCCAAGGAAGGCAATTTCATGGAAGGAAAATGTAGCATTTTAAAAAGGGCCGCCATACATAGGAGGGAGAGGACGCTTCAAGAAATAGGTACACCTTTGTTAAGGCTCAACAATGCTACTTTGGCATATAAAAACTACAAATAGAGAAGTGGAGCGGCCTCATCTTGGTGCGTGGAAAGGAGGAACCGCAATCAGATGGAGCGCCATTTTGGGAGGAGTATAAAGGACTTTGTTGTAGATTTGAAAGGAGAGAGGAGTAGTGCTTAGGAAGGAACATTAGAGGAGAAGGAAGAGTGTAGATTGGAGGGGGACTTGAAGAGGAATCAACCCATGAGAGGGGCATAGAAGGAGTGGAGTTTGTTGTTGTAAAATAGAGTAGAGACTATTGTGTGGAAGAGATTCTAGTGGGTATGAGAGGCCCTGAAGGCTGTGATATTTTGTAATTTGTTGCAGAATTGTTTATGTTGTTTGTTGATGATGAACTGAATTAAAATAGAGAAGAATTTGTGGGTCAGTGGAAGAAGTTGGGTCCACTTTTTGGCTACAAAGTGGAAGTGTTTTCTCTGAAAAATTAAAATTTCTCCCAGTTGGAGTCAAAATTTGAAGCACTTACACATAAAATCTTAAGAAAGTCTAGTAATATGAAATGTATTATTTTGAATCTAGTTTTCAAATATGTAATATATTCTAATACCTAGATGATACAAATTATTTTTTCATAGGATTGAATAAAAACCACTTTTTAAAAGCCACTTTTTTAGGACCATACCATGCACGTGTACGACCAACATAAATTGATCTAAATAAAAATATTTTTCTAAATCCTTTTGGGGAAAGATGTATAGTATAGTGAA
Source organism: Cunninghamia lanceolata (assembly GCA_027924645.1). NCBI lineage: Eukaryota > Viridiplantae > Streptophyta > Pinopsida > Cupressales > Cupressaceae > Cunninghamia > Cunninghamia lanceolata. Next base: position 58,827 of record BSBN01002110.1, on the reverse strand, counting down.
GATTGATGATGATATTTTTTTATAAATTTTTTCCAAATAATTTTTTTATTAATTTTTTATTAGCCCTAATTGTTGTTTTTGAAAACCCCTCATGTACGGCCAACATAATTTGAGAAAAACTAATCATAAAATAATTTTTGTTTTCATTGTGTAAAGAATGATGTGTAGATTGATGACATAATTTTAAAAGAAAAAAAACTTTAAAAATTAAAAGTTATTAAAAAAATGCAAACACCTGTCATTTCACATTTTGGAGCAATTTGCTCATAAATTAATTAATAAATAGAAAAATAAGTCGAATAAAAAAATTAAATATTTGAAAACTACACATCATGATCTGTAATGAGTTTTAATTTTGTAAAAAAAACTAGAAAAAAAATCGTCAACCATATAGGTAAAGTCAATCTTTCCTCTTGCTCTGAACATAAACTTGTACTTGCAGGTCCAAGGATAGAGGTTGGCTACCCATGCCTTTCTTGAGCCTAAAACCAAACCAAAACCAAGCTAAAGCAAAGGGAAAATGTGATTGGCCAATTCAAATTTTTAGAACGAGTACCCACCTATTTTAGAACAGGTACCTGTTCATTTTAAGAATGGGTACCTGTTTTAAAATGGGTACTCATTGCTTATATATCCATTATTTCCCATTATCAATAAAAAATGTACTACCATTGTATACCTGCAACTTGCATTTTTGATGTATAGGCCAACAGTGACATTTTATACATTTTTTATTTACAAGTGTCTTGTGGAATCTCTTGGCATGCCATATTGTATTAAGATTTTGAAAGGAATCAATCATATGAACAATTTTGAAGTGGAATCAAGTGCATGAGCTATTTTCAAGAGGAATAAAAAAGAGGGTTTTTGTTATTCACATCTACTTTTACTTCAGAATTTATGGAACAAAGCATCTACATCTAGTTGTACTTCAAAATTTTAAAGAGGTACATCAATCTGAAAATAGATTAAATATCATTTGTTATTTTTATCAAGAGGGTTTGGTAATCATGGGATCAAATCAAGGTAAAAAAATAAATAAAGGAGGGTCATGACACCTCAAGAAATTGAAGCAAATAGAGAGAACGGAGCAAAAAGGTAAAGAGATAGAAGAACAAGGATTCAAGAAATGAAGAATATTGAAGCATCTAGTTCCATGACTATTAAAGAGAAGGACATTCAAGAGACTATAAAGGATGGAATGAATGTAGATGATGCAAATGTGGAAATGGTGAATATGGAAGAAAATGTGACTATAGAAACAAATTCGTGTATGTCTTCAAACCCAACTTTCAATGATATGGAAAATATGACTATAGAAACAAATCCAAGTGTGTCTTCAAATCCAACTTTCAATGATATGGAAAATGTGACTATAGAAACAAATTCAAGTATGTCTTCAAACCCACCTATCAATGATATTGATCAAATTAGTTTATTAAATGAAGCTAGATATACCAATGATGAGCTCAATTGTACTGCTGAAAATATGGAAAGAGGAAATGAGAATAAAATCCCTTATGTGAGTGAAAATGAAAATATTTTTTTAAGATTGAAAGAAATGTCTTGGATAATCTTCTTGGTAAGATTTCTTGGAGATAAATGAGAACCTATGCAAATAGAATATATTTAAACTATTTTTTTATAGAAAATCTCTTAGATTTGAATGTCAACTCATGATGCAATTGATGAAAATGTGGAAATTGGAAAAATTAATGAAAAAGTTACTCATTTTTTAAAACCTAAAAAGAAAGATGAATCAATGAAAAAAGTTATATCTAGTGTTGCTAATGCTATTGGTTCTATTGGAAAAAATAGTCGATCTAAAGATAGCAATGCAACACAAAGAGCTATAACAACTACTTTAGTTAATAAATCATTTTAAAATAAAAGTGATAAGTAAGACTAGTGAATTTCTAAATATAAATCCTAAAACTTTGAGAAAGTATTGAAAATGATACAATTAACCAATGTTGGAGTTTTAGTGGTAGACTCCCAAGGTTTGACATGAAATTAAATAATGAAATCAAATATTTAATTGAAAAATATTGGCATGATAATACAAGGGTATCATCTAATGTTAGAGATGTCTTAAAATTAAGAGTGAGGTCTAAAATTTGTGATCCTCATCTAAAACATCTATTAGACATGACTCAAACTGAATTATATAAAAATTCTTAGATGATTCAGTGTTAGTACCATTTAATATTACCGTAAATCAAAGATCATTCGAGAAATGTAAACCTTGGTATGTGAAAATTAATAAACAATGAATCTCTTGTTGTAAAACTCGTGCAATTTTGTTATTATTATGATGTTTTTCGATATATACATTGTACTTTGAATACTAATGAAATTATGCAGGAATATGGTATTAATATGCCACCTCAAACAATTAAGGAGTTTATAGCAAGTTTGTTTTGTGAAATATCTAATGGATACTTATTTTATTCAAAAGCATGTATTTCTAAACAATGCAATAGATGTGGCAACTTTTCATTGTTAGGAGAATGTATGCATGAAAATATTTCACATAAATTTGGACAACAATTAGTGGATGTGAAAAGATTCAAGAATGTTGAATATTATTTAAAGGATGGAAAAATTGGAAAGCGTTGTGAGTTAGTCATAGAAAAAATAGTGTGCATGCATTTATCAAAGATTTTAAGGATAATATTGTATCCAAATATGTGAAACACTCCCAATATGCTCCCGGTGGCTTGATGAATAATTTCGCACATGTAAAAACATATTTCCAATTGGAACTATACTATCATTGATTGACTTTGCAGAAAACTATACTCTTGCTCCACAAGAGGAAATTCAATCTCAGTATTATAATTCAGTGCAGGTGGACATCTTTGTTCATATTGTATAGAGACATGCAAATGATAGTACATAAGATAATAGAAAATTTTTGAGGGAGTACCATTTCTATTTGAGTGATAACCGGTTACACTCATCAGAGTTTGTGCAATATTGTTTAAAAAAAATTTCTAAAAGTTTAAAAGAAAGAGAAATTTAGATGGCACAACACCTCATATGGTCAGATAACTGTATAGGGCAATTCAAAAATGCTTGAATGTTTTATTGGCTATGTGGGGCTCACAAAGAAAACAATATCTAACATATGTGGAGTTTTTGAAGCTGGACATGGTAAAGGAGAACATGATGGAGCTAGAGCATGTGTGAAAAGAGCTCTTACTAGAGAGAAACTAAAATTTGAGGATGCAGCAAAATTTAGAGATGCACATGTAATTTTGGATTGGTGTAATAAAAAATTATCTACTGGATCAAGTGAGAACTCTACAATTCGATGAGTCTTTTGGTTAGTTGAAATATTATCTTACTTGACTTGATTGTGAGACAATTAGTGGATCAACAAAATGGTATTCATTTAAGAGTTCAAATGCAAGCACATGGACAATATGGACTAGGGAGATTGCATGTTTTTGTCAATTTTGTATTACAGGTGATTGGGAAGCATGTGAAAATACAAAATGGATTAAAGAATGGAAACAAAGATCCTTGACACCTACAGAAATACATGATCAACTTGAAACAACAATTGAAGATGATAATCAAGTGTTTGCATCAGATGACTATGATCATGTTTCAGACCTTGTACAAGAAGGTACTTTCATTTTCAATATTTTTTTATTACATTTTTCTGTAATATATATAATTAATTATATATGTATGCATGTACATATTTATATGATTTATATACATGTCACACTTTATTGAATTAAATAAATTTTTTGCAAGACATGTGTATGTTGTTGTACCTGAGGGAAATGAAGAGGAAACCAAGTATTGGTTTGCTCGATGTTTTGAGATAAAATAAAATTTGTTACATCCTAGAGTAGATGATGATAACTATGAGTATCCAATAGGTTCTATGGTTGTTGTTGGCACCTAACTACAAAAATATCTAATAAGAAAGAATGGTTTGCCTACTTTTAAAGATTATGAAAGACATAAGAAGGTCATACACTACTCACATTTGGTTGTGGAAACAAATATAAAACTAGTCAGATATCAAGGGGGACTTGCTAATAAATAGTTATGGACACTTTCTATGGAATAACATGAGTCAATTATAGATGCATTACAAAAAAAAGAGGATGCAGATGGTACAATGGAATAAAATTCCATGTAGTGAATAGTTGTATATATTTAATTGATAGTTAATATAGTTGTATTAATTCATCTTCTTAGCTAAGCCATCCTCTTACCTACCCTTAAGCAATTTCTTATCAATATAGAACTAATTTTCTCACATGACACATAGTTTGAGTGGCTAGGTTAATCACCATGATTCAAATCATGAAAATGCTAATCTTATAATTTGTATTTACTTGTGTATCTCCCTTTACACCACCTCTCTTACATCCCCTTAAGCAATCCTCTTACATCCTCTTAGCTCCCCTTAAACCATTCTCTTACATCCCCTTAAGCCATCTGTTTATTTTATAATTTGTATTGACTCGTGTATCCCCCCTTAATCCATCCTCTTACATCCCCTAAATCCATCCTCTTACATCCCTTTAAGTCATCCTCTTAGCTCCCCTTAAGTTATCCTCTTACATCCCCTTAAGCTATCCTTTTATCTTATAATTTGTATTGACTCGTGTATCTCCCCTTAAGCCATCCTCTTACATTCCCTAAATCCATCCTCTTACATCACCTTAATACATCCTCTTAGCTCCCCTTAATCCATCCTCTTAATTCCCTTAAGCCATCCTTTGTGTTGTCTAGTTACATATTGCATCAATGTTTTGTATTTTTGGTATATTCTTTCATTCTCATTTCACCTTCTATATTATTCCCTTTATTTTAAAATTTGTATCGATTCACATATATATATATATAGTTAATTTACTTGTACATTCATTATTCTTGTAGGTCTACCCTACAAGTATATTTTTGCATGATTGTCAATAGAAGTTTTCACCATACAAATTTGTGAGGTCAATTTTGTAGTCTTCAACTAAAAGTGAACGCATTAGGTAATTGTATATATAATCATATCTTTCATATTCAACATGTTATCTAGTTACATATTGCATCAATGTTTTGTGTTTTTGGTATATTATTTCATTCTCATTTCACTTTCTATATTATTCCTTTTATCTTAAAATTTGTATCAACTCATGGATATATATAGTTAATTTACTTATACATTCATTATTCTTGCAGGTGTACCCTATAAGTAGATTTTTGCATGATTGTCAATAGAATCTTTCACCATACAATTTTTTGAGGTCAATTTTGTAGTCATCAACTAAAAGTGAATGCATTAGGTAATTGTATATATACTCATATCTTTCATATTCAACATGTTATCTAGTTACATATTGCATCAATGTTTTATGTTTTTGGTATATTCTTTCATTCTCATTTCACCTTCTATATAATTCCCTTTATCTTAAAATTTGTATGGAATCATGTATATATAGTTAATTTATTTGTACATTCATTCTTTTTTGCAACTGTACCCTACAAGTAGATTTAAATTGCATGATTGTCAATAGAAGTTTTCACCATGAAAATATGTGAGGTCAATTTTTTAGTCTTCAACTAAAAGTGAACGCATTAAGTAATTGTATATATACTCATATCTTTCATATTCAACATGTTATCTAGTTACATATTGCATCAATTTTTTGTGTTTTTGGTATATTCTTTCATTCTCATTTCACCTTTTATATTATTCCCTTTATCTTAAAATTTGTATCGACTCATGTATATATATAGTTAATTTACTTGTACATTCATTATTTTTTGCAGGTGTACCCTACAAGTAGATTTAAATTGCATGATTTTCAATAGAAGTTTTCACCATACAAATTTGTGAGGTCAATTTTTTAGTCTTCAACTAAAATTGAATGCATTAGGTAATTGTATATATACTCATATCTTTCATATTCAACATGTTATCTAGTTGTAACATGTTGCATCAATGTTTTGTTTTTTTGGTATATTCTTTCATTCTCATTTCACCTTCTATATTATTCCCTTTATCTTAAAATTTGTATCGACTAATGTGTATATATAGTTAATTTACTTGTACATTCATTATTTTTGCAGGTGTACCCTACAAATAGATTTTTCCATGATTGCCACTACAAGATTTCATCTTAATGTCAATGTTAGATCAATTTTATAGTCTTGTCAAACTAATAGTGGACCTATGAGCTGATTGTGTATATATATATATATATATATATATATATATATATATATATATATATATATATATATATATATATATATATATATATATATATATATATATATATATATATATATATACACTCATATGTTTCATTTAATGCTATAGTTGCATTGTATCTTGATATTTTGTGTCTTCAATATATTCTTTCAAATTTTTAGATTTATTTAAAATAAATTTTATTAGGTCTATCATGTAAGGAAATACATTAACATTAATATGAACCTACTTAAAGACAAGTTTATTTAAGGAATTATTAGTAGGTCCATCATGAACCTACATTAACAGTATGTAAGGGAACACAACTTTATTTAAAAGGAATTATTAGGTCTAGCATGTAAGGGAATACATTTACATTATGGACCTACTTAGAGACAACTTTATTTAAGGAATTATTAGTTCTATCATGAACCTACATTAACATTATGTGATGCAGGAGCATCCCAGGTTGTAGAGCAATATTGCATCAACCAAAAATATGTGTATTCATTTTGTTTTCTTTCATTTTCCAATTCAGTACAGTCAGTTCAGTCAGTAGTAGTTTCTATATTTTGGTCCACATTCTGTCATAGTTTCATTCTAAACCTCATGGAGAAGGCTTAGCATCTAGACCACATCATGCACATCCTATCAAAAATTTAGATCATTTGGATCAGTTTCTGAAAAGATATCGCTATCAAAAGATTGACTGATTTCTCAGAATAGAGCATTCAAGCAGTCTCAGACAACCAGCTGAAGGGAAGACTTGTGGAGTACTTCCATGACTTGTGGAGCTAAATGAAACATTATTCAAGGTACTTTGGAACCTGGCTGACATTCCTTGATGTCCGCATCTTGTTTAATTCATTTGCTGAGGATTTCCATATGTTCTAGGCTGACCTAGTTGTTGCTACACATTACATCTCTTTCATTAGAGTTTGTAATCTTTCTTGGCCAACGTGGAGGATTCTTGTGATCTAGAGATGATATATAATCATGTAATAGATGCATAGGAAAGTAGTCAATTAGTAATAGATAGTTCATAAGTTAGATTTTCTTCTGTAAGGTGCTTCAAAGCCATATTTTACACATATGTTGTAACTGGAGAATCAGGTTTGTGAGCCCTAATTTGTAAGCCTTCATGTTGCCAGCATATCTACATTTTGAATCTTTTATATATTGAGTATCTAAATCTGCATTTGCATTCTAATTTGAGTTTCTTTTGTTGTGTTTACTCTTGTTGCATAGTCTAGAGAGTTCACTTTGTGGACCCTCCTAATCATGATTGCACCAAGTGGTATCAGAGCAAAGTTTAAATCCTTTGGGAGTGAAGTTGAGTGAAGTTTGTAGGCATTATGTAAGATCTTGTTGTGAACATATCTCCAAATTCGAGGTAGACTACATGTGTTGTCAATCGATCACCGATTGTGAGGTAGTTGTCACCTTGCAGCCTGATCACCAAATTTGAGGTAGTTAAACTTGATACTAGGAAGAGATGCTGCCAAGGAGAATACATGTTGTTGGTACTATGGCTGGAAGAATGGATGAGATGATGGAAATGATGAAGACAATGTGAGTTCGGTTGGATGTTGTTGAAGAAGATAGGTGAAGAGGATTGACACCTTGACCTCATGTTGAAAGTGATGATGATGAGGAATTTCAATCCGTCGATCAAAATGATGAAACCCTAGAAGAAGAAGAAGAATCAGATCAAGTGAAGATGTTGAGAGCTATTTCAAAAATTAGAAAAAGACCTAGAGTGGATGTACTAAATTATACTGGCAATTTGAATCTAGAGGAATTGATTGATTGGATAAATAACTTAGAAGAATACTTTGAATATGAAGAAATTGAAGATCCAAAGAAGGTGAAATTTGCAAAGTGTTGTTCTCAAAATCAACTACGCTCATTTTTGTAGACAACCCCTATGAAACTTGTCTGTTTTGTAGCCTACACTCTAAGTTCACAAAATGAGACAAGTACTCTTGATCTCATGCGAAGTCATCTGACATCCTAAAAGAGTTTGTGACATTTCCTTATGATGATTCCTCAAGAATTGTGAAGCTTGTTTTGGTCGTAAGCTCACCAAAATATCAATTATTGAATATTTTGAGGTGTTAGAAAAGTTTTTGTGTTTATATGCAATAGCAGTCCAAATAACCACTATTACATATGTTTTGTTGTTTTATGTGTAAGGTCAGCCCTTTTTGCCGCTATTACATATTTTACCAAAGTTTTCTTTCAACATGCGAGAGTAGTCCTAAATGCCCCCCGCGCATGTCCATTCACAAAGTTTAAGATGTAAGGGTGGTTGTTATTACCGCTTATGCATGTTAAACCTTCATGTGTATGAGCGGGCTTATTCACCGCCTTGGCAGATCTCTCTGAATCTTGAACTACGAGTTCCAATAATGGCATTCCTGTGGCCATTAATACCTTGTTTTTGACCCTTCTTGAACTATTATTTTTAGTTTTCATCCTCAAACTTCTCGGAATAGCCATTTAACACCCTGCAAAGACGATCAAACTGTGGAGCTCGTGGATTGTGCAGATTTCGCACCTAGGGTTTTTCGTTACTATTTCTAGGTAGGATGAGTTTCTTATGTTTTCGTTGTTGTTTTCCTTCTTTCTGTTAGGGTTTTATTTAACGTTTTCCATTTGAGATTTATGTAAATGTTTTCATTCTACTTTGGGTCATCGTTTTGCACATTTGAATGTAGTTTAAAACCCTAAGTTGAATGTTGTGTGTGTTTTCACCATTTCCTTGTTTGACCAGCAGCAGATTTATTGTGCCCTACTTCATCATCTTGTTAAAACTTTGGTTATAGTTTCCTATATGCATTGGCGGTATTTCTTGCCACCCACATGAACCTAACATGTTAAACCTTCATGTGTATTGGCAGAGTTTTCCCCCGTTGTCGCATCCTTCATGTGTTAAGTCTTTCCCACATGTAAGGGTGGTTAAAACCGTTGCCCTTACATGACCCTTATGCAATCCTTCCAACGTGCAATAGTGGTCAAAACTCTCATTTTTACACATAACTCAAAGTTTCAAAAATTAGATGTAGTGGTGGTCTTTTTAACCAACCATACACCAAACCTTTTTAGTCCACATGCATGGGCGGTCCATTTTTATAACTTCACATATGCTTCAAAGAATCAAATTTACCTTGATGTAAGGATAGTCATTTTGACCACCCCTACATCTAAAACTTATATTTTTCCAAACACATGTAAAGGCGGCATTTTTCACCGACTTTGCACGAGAGTTGTAAACACTTCCTATTAACATGTAATAGCGGTCAAAATGACCGACTTTACATATGTGAATAGTCCCTCATGCAGGAGCGGTCATTTTGACAGCTCATGCACATTTTCCTAAATTTTTCCTAACACTGGAAAAATTTGCCTTTCAAGACCTATTAACCCACTTTTGCCCTTTACCTCAATTTGCATGCACTCAAGCCCTTCAATGCATGCTTTCCTGCTCATGATCATCGAATCGCAGTTTCCTAGTTTATCCATTTTTCTTCTAACTATGAGATCATGGCCTTTTGCAGTTCTCAACAAGCGTCTGTGGTAGATATCTCCTCTAGATTTCTCTCCAGAGATGATGTCGGAGCCATCTCCATCCAAAGCTAAAATCATGAAGTACAAGTACTAAGGTGTCTTTCCTATCACTTCAGTACAGTCAAATATTGATGACATCAGAGATACAGAAATAGGGCATGTGGATATCACATAATTTGTGGATAGAACTAAATAGACAAACCCTTCCAGACACACGCAAAAGATCATTGACAACAACATTCACTTGGTTGCCTCATTTCTAGTTTCTGCTCATAACCCCGAGTTCGTTCTTTAGGTGGGTAGCCATTACAATAGGGATACTAGGGTTGTGACAAATTCCCAAGGGAATGTGATCATGAGGTTGGATGCAGAATTCCTTGATAAAATCTTCATGTGTCCACCTATTGTAAACATTGGACAGATTGATTTTGCTCAAGGGCAAAAAGACTATGATACAGATGTGGAAGCAACAAGAAGGTACATAAACAATAAATGGTTGAAAATTTCTTGAAGAAATTTGACCAGATGGCCAAAGGATCTCCCTAGGAGTGACTTTGTAGAGGAAGTTTGTGATTTGATCACTCTTTTGAGTCATATCAGAGGACTCCCTTCTTCCTCCAAGTTTCAAGAATGGATGTACACATACATCAAGGTGATTCTCCGGGGCACACAGAGAATATTCTAGGGAGAACAGATCAGTAATGCATTGCATGAACAATTGGTGAGGGTCAACAAAACATTCAAATTCTATATGACCTCATATCTTGTATATGCTACTGCTAGCATGAGGAGCTTTCCCGATCTGACTCAGGTTAGATTGGTTCCTGTGTATGAGTATTATCCTCAAATTACTCTAAAGGGATCAATTCATCATTTCCGAAGGGTGAATGATGCTTTCTTTTCAGTATTCATGTGCTTATGGGACAATGAACTTGTTCAAAAGAGAATTTCAGATGAAGCATGGGAAGTTGTGAATTCTTTTGGTTGCTTGTTCTTACAATTCCCCACTTTCACATATCTCAGAGTAGGGTATTATCTTGGCTACCCTTATATTCTTCCACGATATCCCAGTGACCATATTGTCCTCATGGAATTATGTAGGCAGCTGATTGTGGTACATAATTAACAAATGGAGCTGAAGAAGTTAGGGATAAAGTTTCCTGTGGAAATTGGAAGGTATTCAGTTCAGTCAGCTAACAAGGCAAAAACAATTGATTCTGAATTGCAGTTGGTCACCATGAAAATTTTCAAGAAAAGGAATTGTTTTGACTTCAGGAGAGTACAAGACAAAATCAAAAGGAAGTCAACTTTCCATGTGCCTATGGTCGAAGATATCTGGGCTGATCTCATGACACAAAATGAGATCAAGAAGTTAGACTACTGCAGACTTCATTTGAGTCAAATAGAAGAGCTAGGCCTCGCTGATATTCCAGATGGAATAGAAGATGATGGGGATGTTCTAGATCCCAAATATAACACTGAGAATGTTGAAGTATCACCTCTTCCAGAGGTGAAATGGTCAATTAAAGAGGAAACTTCCGTAAGGAAAAGATTTCAACCGATTCTGGCTAACACAAATACATGGTTGGAAAGCAAAGGGATCAAATTGAATGAATTTCTCACAGGGTCAGAGACTAAAGCACAAGAGCAAACAGGCAAGAAAGTAGAAAACAGGACCAAGAATAAGAGTGACACCCCTTCTTCCTCCAAAATATGAAAACCAAAAATTAAGTTTGTATCCAAGGGAGGGAAGAAGAAAGAAGTTGCAGAAACCTCCAATGTCACTGAATCAAGTACTGAAGATACAAATGTTGAGCAAATGGAGGTTAAAGATGTTGAGACTAAGAAGCAAAATATTCAGAAATCTAAGGATGCCCAACAAATAGAAGTGTCTGATAAATCTGATGAGGATGATGAAACTGAACAAGGCAAGGATGAGGATGTAGAAAAGGAACAACTTAGTGATCCACATCAGTCCCCTAAGAAAGATCTTCCCATTGAATCACAAGTTTCTACACCCCTTCCTCATGCTTCTATTTCTGGTAGTTTTCCAGTAGTTTCAAGTGTTCCTCTTTCACCTATTTTCATTATTTCTTCTGATAATACCCCTATTTCTGTAAGAACCAGTTTTGGGACCATGTTTGATTCTTCCAGTTCTATCCCAATTTTATCTTCTCCATCTTTTGACATTGGTGAACAATCTGTTTGAGAAAATCTTCTAGATGGTTCAAAGAAGGTTGTTGATACAGGTGTAGTTTTTACCAACACCAGTCCTATTGTGAACATAACAGGTGTAAATATGGATCTGGCGAAACAAGTAGTGGACTCATCTCCAATTATTAGTGCTTCTGTGCTCCCTCCATGGTTGTCTGCATATACTCCCAAGAGAAAGAAGCAAGCTATTTTACCAGATGAAATTGATATAGAGAAGCTATTGCCTTTGAAATCAAAGACTATGAAGAAAAAGCCTAAGACTATTTCTAGGCTTATCAATGAGAAAGGAATTAGATATGCAGAGATTGCTAAGCCACCATAAGATGCTACTATTGACAATTTTGACATGAATGATTATGTCGTTTCAAGGGTTGAGTTAGGTAAGCTAACTCATGAGGGCATAAAAGCAGATTTTCAAACTACTGCCATCACCTTGCTCAAAAAATATGATGAAGCCAAAAAAGAGAAAGAACAATATAAAGCTAAGGTGGAACAACTTGCTGTTGTTCTTCAAAAAATAGTAAAGTCATCTAAAATTGTGGAACCCATGGCAGTGACTGTGGAAGATCCTCTGATCCAGAAGGTTGAAAAAGCTTAGGCCAGAGGAAGGGTGGTAGGAGATATTGTGGAACGTTTGCTAGCTCAAGGGCAAATTCTGCTGAAGACCACTGTAGAAAGGAAAGAAAAGATGGATAAAGCCAAAGCTGAGCTTGATTGTTCATGGTTGACTTACTCTCCCAAGAACTGCAAGATCAGGAAGAGAGCTTGGAGGAATGGATAGAGATGAAAAAGATTAAGATAAAGAATCTGATCACCATCGGGGTCATTGCAAATAGGGAATCATATCTTAAGACTAAGGAGTCTCTGGTTCATCGCATCCATATAATAAAAGGCTTGCTTGAGGACTTTCACAGGTGAAGATCGTAAGTTCCTTTTAGTAGATGAAATGATAAGCTCCTTTGAGAAGATGGTTCAAAGGAAATTTGAAGATGAGGTGCCCTCAGTACTTTCCATGGACAATCTTTATGATCAGCATTCAACTTTTGAGAACCTGAAGGATAACCTCGACAAGCATGAGAAGGCAATAAAGGTAGTAAAAGATGCAATTCTTCGGGCCCGCACCATCTCAGAAAATACAACTAAACTAGATGTATGTGAAATGGAAGCTATACAGGCCATGTATCAGAATTTTTTAAAGAAGAATGATGGAGGAAGTTGATACCTTGGTTTATTTTATTTTTGTATATGTAATTTGAATTTTGTTGTGGACATATTCATATGTAATTTTCCAAAATGTAATTACATGTGAGGCAAAGGAAATCCTAAGTCAAATAGGACTCTTCTATTTGAATAAGTCAAAGTAGTTAGGATTTTCCTATTTTTGCTCTCGATTTCTCTTATAAATAAAGAGGACCCCCATTGTAAATATCATCTTTTAGTTATTGATTCGAAACTATGCCAAATTGAAGAGCATTTTGAGACTTTGTGTTCAAATTGTAAATCAAATTTTATCAAGTGAATAGAAAAGCAAGTAATTATTCAATCTTTGTGTTTGAATAACTTGTGGCATATTGGAAATTGTTCTTATGTCCTTTTCCTAATACTATTTTATCTACTTGATCAAATTGTAGTGTGAGTGTGAATAATCTGGGAGATGTTCTAAAGCTGATTGTGGAGACTTTGTGCTACAACAATTATCTTTAGTTTGTGATTTTGTGTTTTGAAGTAAAAGATATTGGAAAGACTTTGAGCTGCTATTATCTTTTGTGATCATATGTTTTATCATAGCATTTGGTGAAGTCTTTGAGCTGCAGTTTATCCTACTTAGTTCTAAATTATAAATCAGTAAAAGGAGCAACGATAGACTTTGTGGTCTCGTGGGTTTCTTGGTTATTCAAATTTGTATCGAGAAAGTGCTCTTTCATTTTGTAAACATCATTTTTGAAAAAAGAGAAATGGATGATATGGTCTCACCCCTAAGTTAGTATTTAGTTTAAATAAATTTGTGATAGTTGATAGGGAACCTCCCCTTGCTGAGAGGAGAGATTTATCTCATTACATTGTGGTTGATATAACCATTTTGCCTTCAGTTAGTTGAAGACAAAATATTCACCCAACAGTTTTTGGCGACTCTATTGGGGAAGGAACGCGCAACTTGAAGCCTCACGCTCTGAGTTGAAGCATTACAGTTCTTTTCCATTGTTTCGAGATTTTTCAAAAAAAAATTGAGTACATTACATTTTGGCAGATTCACGATATACAAGAAGCAAGAGAGCTCAAGGTGTTATTGATCCTGTATTTGAGTTGATGTAGCAAAATAACTTTGGTCTTTTGCCTCCACAATCTCCACTTCAGTGAACTAGGAGTTTTCCTCCTACCAACGCCAGGTCTCCAATACTAGGTGAAGCGTCTAGTTCTAGTACTAGTAGTGTTTTGTCTATTCATACTCCTCAGAGGTTTGTTATCCCACCCTTTAATCAGTGCACCATCATAGCTCAAGGCCCTTGGGGTAACACTTTTGGTCCTTTGAATTTAACTCCATTGCATGAACCACCTTGTAGTTCGAGGAAGAATTTTCCTAAGTTCTATGGCGATGGAAAATTCCTCCCGGATGAACACATTGTAGCTTTCTGCATAGCTTGTGGTATAATAGGTGTGGAGCATGAAGACGTAGCAGTAAGACTTTTTGTGGAAACATTGCAAGGTGCTACTGTAGATTGGTTTTACCATCTTCAAGCTCCGACTATAACCAATTGGAACTCCCTCAAGACTAAGTTTGAGGCTAGGTTCAAACCTGTAGAAGATGCACATGCCTTATTGGCTCAGCTCACACAAATGAAGAAAGATCCTCATGAACCCATGCGAGACTTCATCGCTAAGTTCAATAAGCTGAGAAACAGGATTCCTACAACTGCTCAACCAACGGAGGAGAATCTCAAATACTTTTTCATCAATACTCAACTTCCTGAGTTAAGCTTTTTGCTAAGACGGGTTGGTCCTGCTGATCTTCCCATAGCCCAAATTATGGCTACAGAAGTGGAAGATGATCTTATCCTTGCAAGTAAAATTAGAAGAGATTCTAACAAAATAGAGGTCCTTCTTCTTCTGATAATTCTTCCATGAACACTATGGATCCTATGGTGCAAAAGCTAGCGAATGAATTGCTAGCTCTGAAGAAACAAATGACTCAAGGTATGTCCACTCCTTCCTATAGGGATATACCAAGGAGAACATTTCCTAATCATTCATACCAAAGCAACATTGCCAAAAATCAAGGGCAACCAAATCGTCTTCCTCCTACTCAGGGGAAGCTCGCCATTGAAGTAGTGTCGGTCAACTCAGCAATTGGCTATTATGAAGCAGAACATGATCATTCTTTCCAACCCAAGTTGGACCAGGAGAATGACACTAATCTTTTTGCAGAAGGAGAAGAAGAATTAGCTGGTGACTCTACCATTGGTTTTCTGAATTACCAAGATGAAGCGGAAAGAGAAGGGGAAGTGTATGATGGAGCATATGTTGTTTTTACTAGGTCCCAAAATCAGCCAAATCAGCAAGTTGATAAGGGAAAGGCAAGAGAAGAACTTCATCTAGTGATCTCAATTGCCAAATGGGGAACTCCGTTTCCTTTTCAATCAAAGAACCATGTTGCTAATAAACAAGTAAGTACATCTAACAATCCCCTATCTTCTACTTATGTCCCTCAGACCAGTACTACCGCTAATAAAACTCAGAATGATGGATTTCCTTCCTCTGTCTCTAGTTCATTTCAGCTATTTGATATAATAGATCATGCTAGGAAGACCAAAATCCAAATGTCTGAGGTTGAGTATTTACAAGCTAATCCCGAACAATTTGATAGTTTGGCTAAATACGTCAAAAACATGACTGTTCCTACAGGACAAGATTTTCCAAAAGTTGCCCATGATTCCTCAAAGAACAAATCCACCCACAATAATCTTGTCACTACTCCCCTTGTTGCCTCTGGAAAAATAGAACCTTTCTATGTTTCTCTATTGGTAAATGGTCCTAAGTTGAGCAATTGCATAATAGATTCTGGGGCCTCTAATAATGTTATGCCTGCCAAAGTGGCAGATGCCCTTGGTCTCACTCTAACCAAGACCTTTGGGAGATGTTTCTCCATGGAAAATAAGCAAGTGATGTTGTTGGGCCAAATCAAAGATGCCCAATTTGCATTTGCAACCTTTCCAGACAAGAGGATTAAGATGACTGTCCTAGTGACTAATGTTCCAGCCTCTTATGGCATCTTGCTCAGGCATAATTTTTGTAAAGATGTGGGTGGGGAACTGAATATGGACCTATCCAAAGCAAGGATACCTATTAAAGGTGTCATGCAAAAGTTACTTCCTGAGAAAGAAGAAAAATATATTGTTACCCATCTAGCAAATCCCAAAGCCCAAATTTTGTTTGAGTCCTTGGGAATGGGTAATTATTTCTTGTCTACTGAAGATACTTCTAGTTCATTAGATGAGAGCTCAGACAATTCAGATGGAGAATCAGAAGAGTATTCAAATGAAAGTGTAGATGAAGGTATAGTAATGCCAGATTCTTCCCTCACTGATGAAGAAGAATCTTCTAGTCAAAGAAATTCCAAAAAATCAAATTCTAATGAGATTCAGGTTTTAGAATTTGATGGCAGTTGTTCCTCTACCGGTTCTGGAGCCGGAGTTGTTTTGATATCTCCATAAGGTGATATATTTCCTTTCTCATACAAATTTCAATTCAACAATACCAATAACACCACTGAATACGAGTCATTGTTACTCAGATTGGAGGTCGCTCATGCTAAAGGTGTTAAAAATCTTCATGCTCAAGGAGATGCTGAGTTAGTTGTTTGCCAAGTGAGAAATTTGTATTAGACCAAAAATGAAAGGTTGAGACACTATCACAATCGTGTATGGGAATGCATTGAAGGTTTTGATGCTTTTGATATCTCTGCGGTGCCTAGAGAGTTTAATGATCGTGCAGATTCATTAGCTGTCTCCGCTGCCCTCATGGTTCCTCATAAAGACTTCAAAGGAAACAAGTACACAATTGAGCTAGTCTTCCAGCCAAGTGTACCAAATAATGCTGACCATTGGCAGGTGTTCAATGGTGATAATCAAATCATAGCTTTCTTGGAAAAGACAGAAAGCTTTGTCGAGCTCTATTTTGAAGGTAGTGAATCTCCACCACAGGAATACATTTCTGAAATAGATTCACAAACTGGTGAAGAGTTTCTTCAACTAAAAGGGAATAAGATTCCAAAAGGTTTGGTTTCCCTAGAAAAAACTATTTGATAAGCATGACAGATATATTAAACAGCAGCAACAACTTGATTCAAATTCCTCTATGGAATTTGAGCAAGTAAATTTGAGTTCTGAGGTAGATCCCAAAATGGTTAACATTGGGAAGTGTTGCACTGCCGATGAGAAATTCAAGTTCACTACACTCCTTCACCATTACATTGATGTTTTGGCATATTCTTATAATGATCTAAAGTCCTTCAAGCCTAAGGAGATTCAGCATGAAATTCCTCTCAAAGCTAGGTCATTGCCTCACAAGCAGAAACAAAGGCAATACAACCCCAAAATATTAGGTACTATTCTTTCTGAGATTCAGAAGATGTTGAATGCAAGAATAATCTTTCCTATTCATCATTCTACCTGGATCATGAATATTGTTCTTGTAAGAAAGAAGAACAAAGAAATCTGTATTTGCATTGATTTCAGGAATCTCAACCAATCTTCTCTAAAGGATAACTACCCCCTACCCATCATGGACCAAGTGTTGCAAATTGTAACTGGTTTGGAAATGCTATCTATGCTGGATGGTTTTTCAGGATATAATCAAGTAGAGGTCAATGAAGTAGATCAGTACAAGACTGCTTTCACAACACCTTGGGGTACGTTTGCATATCATAGGATGTCGTTTGGTTTGATCAATGCTAGCGCCACATTCCAGAGAGCAATGGACCTCGCTTTCAGAGATGAGATGGGGAAGTTCATTGTGGTATATCTTGATGATTTGACTATTTTCTCCAAACAACATCATGATCATGCGTGTCATTTGCGACAGGTGCTGGAAAGATGTCAACAAAATGGTATCTCTCTCAACCCTAAGAAATTAGTTTTCAGGGTTACAGAAGGTAAACTTCTCGGTCACATTGTATCCCGAGAAGGAACTAAAATTGACTCAGAAAGAGTCAAGTCCATCCAAAGTCTTACTTTTCCTACTAGTAAGACTGCAGTTCACTCTTTCTTCATAAAGGTAAATTTTTTGCAGAGGTTCATTCTGGAATTCGCAGAGAAAACCCGTCACATTGTCAACATGATGAAGGGTAAGGCTACTTTCTGTTGGAGTATGGAAGGTAAAGCAACATTTGAAGATATCAAGAAGGCCATAGCTCATGCTCCGGTCCTTGTTTGTCCTGATTATACCAAGGATTTTGTAGTATACAGTTATGCTTCTGAGCATACACTTTCAGCCATTCTTGTTCAGTAGAATGAAGAAGGTGTGGAATCTCCCATTTCATTTATGATTTGTCCTCTGAAGGCTCATGAATTGAAATATTCAAATATGGAGAAACATGCTTATGTCATGGTCAAGGTGGTGAAGCATTTCCAGTTCTATATTTTGAATTCACATACTATTGTTTTGGTGCCTGATACAACAGTAAAGTCAATTTTTACTCAACAAGAGTTCGGAACCAAAAGAGGCAATTGGATTGCTAAGATCCAAGAGTTTGATCTTGATATCAAACCTACCAAGCTTGTGCGTGGTAGAGGTTTGTGTCAATTGATTGCTGACAATGTACCAAAAGAGACAGGGGATGAAGAAGAAGTTGAGGATATGCCGACTGTTCTTTTTTTCACTACTATAAATGAGTGGTATTCAAATATTGCTCATTTTCTTACCTATGGTGAGTGTCCTTCTCATCTATCCTATAAGGAGAAAAGGACTATCAAATTGAAGGCTGCTAACTACATCCTATGGGATAATGGTTTGTACAAAAGAAGCCTTGATGGAGTTTTTCTCTATTGTGTGGATAAAGCACAACAAAACATACTTCTGGAGTCTTTTCACAATTTGGCCTGTGGAGGACACTTTTTTGTGCCTGTGACGGCTCATAAGATTCTGTTGGCTAGGTACTATTGGCCCACACTATTTCAGGATGCGTACAATTGGGTGTGTAGGTGTGAGTTATGTCAACAATTTGTTGGAAAGCCTAAGTTGGCTGCACTACCTCTCAAGCCAGTTGTGATTGAAGAACCTTTTCAGCAATGGGGCATCGACTTCATTGGTGTTGTGAACCCACCGTCAAGTGCAGGACACAACTTTCTTCTCACTGCAACTGATTATTTTACCAAGTGGGTGGAAGCCATCCCAATGAAACATGCTACTTCTGAAGTGGTATGTAATTTCCTTAAGGAAAATATTATTTCCCGGTTTGGAGTTCCAAACAAGGTTGTAGCAGATAATGCTACTTTTTTCTCTTCCAATGAGATTACTGGCTTTTGTTATGAACATGGGATCATTCTTTCTCACTCTTCAGACTATTATCTGCAAGGAAATGGTTAGGCAGAATCTAGAAACAAAAATCTGGTTACTATTATCAGGAAACTGGTGGAAGATAATCAGAGAACTTAGCATAAAGTGTTGTTTGATGCTTTATGGGTAGATAGGATTACCCCCAAAAGGGTGATAGCTATGTCACTATTTCAGCTTTTGTATGGTCTAAATGCTGAAATACCTATTACTTTGGAATTGATGACACTGAAGTTGGCAAAGGCAGTAGAGGATAGAACTTTTGAAAGTTCTATTGACAAAAGAATCATATTTCTCACTGAACTTGAAGAACAGCAAGCTATGGTAGTGGATCACATTGTTGAACATCAAAGTCAGGTGAAGAAGCTTTTTGACAAGAAAGCAAGGGCTCATGATTTTCAAATTGGAGATCAAGTCTTGTTATGGGACAAGAGGAGAGAACCAAAAGGAATGCATGGGAAGTTTGATTCCTTATGGAGAGGCCCATTCATCATTCATCAACTTTGTGGTGAAAATAGCTTCTTGCTGGAGTATCTGGATGGAACACCATTCTTGCTGCCTCATAGTGGATAACATCTGAAACACTTCAACCTTTAAAGTATCAGATAAGTTCATTTGTACATTTGTATAGTTTTGTGTTTTTGTTTTTCATTTTTGTTTAGTCTTTTGTGTCTTTTTCTTTTTGGTAGCTTGACTCTATGGCCCAATGGCATGGATGAAGGCACTTAGAGACTAGATTCTTCTCCCTTCAATCATTTCAAAGTTCAAATCGATGGAAGTTGCCCAGTTAGAGCCAGTTGTTCTTCTAAAAATTAGCTACGCTCATTTTTGTAGACAACCCCTATGAAACTTGTCCATTTCGTAGCCTACACTCTAAGTTCACAAAATGAGACAAGTACTCTTGATCTCGTGCGAAGTCATCTGACATCCTAGAAGAGTTTGTGACATTTCGTTATGACGATTCCTCGAGAATCGTGAAGCTTGTTTTGGTCATAAGCTCTCCAAAATATCAATTATTGACTATTTTGAGGTGTTAGAAAAGTTTTTATGTTTATATGCAATAGCGGTCCAAATAACCGCTATTACATATGTTTTGTTGTTTTATGTGTAAGGTCGGCCCTTTTTGCCACTATTACATATTTTACCAAAGTTTTATTTCAACATGCGAGAGCAGTCCTAACTACCGCCTGCGCATGTCCCTTCACAAAGTTTAAGATGTAAGGGCAGTTGTTATTACCGCTTATGCATGTTAAACCTTCATGTGTATGAGTGGGCTTATTCACCGCCTTGGTAAATCTCTCTGAATCTTGAACTATGAGTTCCATTAATGGCATTCATGTGGCCATTAATACCTTTTTTTTACCCTTCTCAAAGTATTTTGGTCACTATTATTTTCAGTTTTCATCCTCAAACTTCTTGGAATAGCCATTTAACACCCTGCAAAGATGATCAAATTGCAGAGCTCGTGGATTGTCCAGATTTTGCACCTAGGGTTTTTCATTACTATTTCCAGGTAGGATGAGTTTCTTATGTTTTCATTGTTGTTTTTCTTCTTTCCATTAGGGTTTTATTTAACATTTTCCATTTGAGATTTATGTAAATGTTTTCATTCTACTTTGGGTCATCGTTTTGCACATTTGAATGTAGTTTGAAACCCTAAGTTGAATGCTATGTGTGTTTTCGCCATTTCCTTATTTGACCAGCGGCAGATTTGTCGTGCCCTACTTCATCATCTTGTTAAAACTTTGGTTTATAGTTTCCTATATGCATTGGCGGTATTTCTTGCTGCTCACATGAACCTAACACGTTAAACCTTCATGTGTATTGGTGGAGTTTCCCCCGTTGTAGCATCCTTCATGTGTTAAGTCTTTCCCACATGTAAGGGTAGTTCAAACTGTCGCCCTTACATGACCCTTATGCAATCCTTCCAACGTGCAATAGTGGTCAAAACTCTGGCTTTTACACATAACTTAGAGTTTCCAAAATCAGATGCAGTGGTCATCTTTTTCGATGACCATACACCAAACCTTTTCAGTCAACATGCATGGGCGGTCCATTTCGCCAACTTCGCATATGCTTCAAAGACTCAAATTTACCCTAATGTAAGGGCGGTCATTTTGACCGCCCCTACATCTAAAACTTATATTTTTCCAAACACATGTAAAGGCGGTATTTTTCACCGACTTTGCACGAGAGTTGTAAACACTTCCTATTAACATGTAATAGCAATCAAAATGACTGACTTTACATATGTGAATAGTCCCTCATGCAGGAGCGGTCATTTTGACCGCTCGTGCACATTTTCCTAAATTTTTCCTAACACTGGAAAAATTCACCTTTCAAGACCTGTTAACCCGCTTTCACCCTTTACCTTGATTTCTGCGCACTCAAGCCCTTCAACGCATGCTTTCCTGCTCATGATCATTGAATCGTAGTTTCCCAGTTTATCCATTTTTCCCCTAACTGTGACATCATGGCCTTTTACAGTTCTCAACAAGCGTCTGTGGTAGATATCTCTTCCAGATTTCTCTCTAGAGTTGATGTTGGAGCTATCTCCATCGAAAGCCAAAATCATGAAGTACAAGTACCAAGGTGTCTTTCTTATCACTTCAGTATAGTCAAATATTGATGAAATCAGAGATACAGAAATAGGGCATGTGGATATGGCAGAATTTGTGGACAGAACTAAATAGACAAACCCTTCCAGACACATGCAAAAGATCATTGACAACAACATTCACTTGGTTGCCTCATTTCTAGTTTCTGCTCATAACCCTGAGTTCGTTCTTCAAGTGGCTAGCCAAGGGTTGTGACAGATTCTAAAGGGAATGTGATCATGAGGTTAGATGTAGAATTCCTTGATAAAATCTTTATGTGTCCACCTATTGTAAACATTGGACAGATTGATTTTGCTCAAGGGCAAAAAGACTATGATATAGATGTGGAAGCAGCAAGAAGGTACATAAACAATAAATGGTTGAAAATTCCTTGAAGTAATCTGACTAGATGGCCGAAGGATCTCCCTAGGAGTGACTTTGTAGAGGAAGTTTGTGATTTGATCACTCTTTTGAGTCGTATCAGAGGACTCCCTTCTTCCTCCAAGTTTCAAGAATGGATGTACACATACATCAAGGTGATTCTCCGGGGCACACAGAGAATATTCTAGGGAGAATAGATCAGTAATGCATTACATGAACAATTGGTGAGGGTCAACACAACATTCAAATTCTATATGACCTCATATCTTGTATATGTTGTTTCTAGCATGAGGAGCTTTCTTGGTCTGACTCAGGTTAGTGACAGGAGACTGGTTCTTGTGTATGAGTATTATCCTCAAATTACTCTAAAGGGATCAATTCATCATTTCTGAACGGTGAATGATGCTTTCTTTTTAGTATTCATGTGCTTATGGGACAATGAACTTGTTCAGAAGAGAATTTTAGATGAAGCCTAGGAAGTTGTGAATTCTTTTGACTGCTTGTTCTTACAATTCCCCACTTTCACATATCTTAGAGTAGGGTATTATCCTAGCTACCCTTATATTCTTCCACGATATCCCAGTGACTATATTGTACTCATGGAATTATGTAGGCAGTTGATTGTGGTACATAATAAACAAATGGAGCTAAAGAAGTCGGGGATAAAGTTTCCTGTGGAAATTGGAAGGTATTTAGTTCAGTCAGCTAACAAAGCAAAAACAATTGATTTTGAATTAAAGTTGGTCACCATGAAAACTTTCAAGAAAAGGGACTGTTTTGACTTCAGGAGAGTACAAGACAATCAAAAGAAAGTCAACTTTCCATGTGCCTATGGTGGAAGATATCTGGGCTGATCTCAGGACACAAAATGAGATCAGGAAGTTAGACTATTGCAGACTTCATTTGAGTCAGATAGAAGAGTTGGGCCTCGGTGATATTCCAAATCGAATGGAAGATGATGGGGATGTTCTAGATCCCAAATATAACACAGAGAATGTTGAAGTATCACCTCTTCTAGAGGTAAAATGGTCAGTTAAAGAGGAAACTTCCATAAGGAAAAGATTTCAACTGATCCTGGCTAACACAAATATATGGTTGGAAAGCAAAGGGATCAAAATGAAGGAATTTCTCACAGGGTCAGAGACTGAAGCACAGGAGAAAACAAGTAAGAAAGTAGAAAACAGGACCAAGAATAAGAGTGACACCCCTTCTTCCTCCAAATTATGAAAACCAAAAATTAAGTTTGTATCCAAGGGAGGGAAGAAGAAAGAAGTTGCAGAAACCTCCAATGTCATTGAATCAAGTGATGAAGATACAAATGTTGAGCAAATGGAGGTTGAAGATGTTGAGACTGAGAAGAAAATATTTAGAAATCTAAGGATGCCCAACAAACAGTAGTGTCTGATAAATCTGATGAGGATGATGAAACTGAACAAGGCAAGGATGAGGATGCAGAAAAGGAACAACTTCGTGATCCACATCAGTCCCCTAAGAAAGATCTTCCCACTGAATCACAAGTTTCTACACCCCTTCCTCATGCTCCTATTTATGGTAGTTTTTCTATAGTTTCAAGTGTTCCTCTTTCACCTATTTTCATTGTTTCTTCTGATAATACCCCTACTTCTATAAGAACCAGTTTTGGGACCGTGTTTGATTCTTCCAATTCTATCTCAAGTTTATCTTCTCTGTCTTTTGACATTGGTGAACAATTTGTTTTAGAAAATCTTCTAGATGGTTCAGAGAAGGTTGTTGATACAGGTGTAATTTTTACCAACACTAGTCCTATTGTGACCATAACAGGTGTAAATATGGATCCAGCAAAACAAGTACTGGACTCATCTCTAATTATTAGTGCTTCTGTGCTCCCTCCATGGTTGTCTACATATACTCCCAAGAGAAAGAAGCAAGCTATTTCGCCGGATGAAATTGATATAGAGAAGCTATTGCCTTTGAAATCAAAGACTCTGAAGAAAAATCCTAAGACTATTTCTAAGCTTATCAATGAGAAAGGAATTAGATATGTGAAGATTGCTAAGCCACCAGAAGATGCTAATATTGATAATTTTGACATGAATGACTATGTCATTTCAAGGGTTGAGTTAGGTAAGCTAACTCATGAAGGCATAAAAGCAGATTTTCAAACTATTGCCAGCACCTTACTCAAAAAATATGATGAAGTCAAAAAAGAGAAAGAACAGTATAAAGTTAAGGTGGAACAACTTGCTACTGTTCTTCAAAAAATAGTAAAGTCATTTGAAATTGTGGAACCCATGGCAGTGATTGTGGAAGATCCTCTGATGCAGAAGGTTGAAAAAGCTCAGGCCAGAGGAAGGGTGGTAGGAGATATTGTGGAATGTTTGCTATCTCAAGGGTGAATTCTACTGAAGACCACTGTAGAAAGGAAAGAAACTATGGATAAAGCCAAAGCTGAGCTTGATAACATGGTTGACTTACTCTGCCAAGAACTGCAGGATCAGGAAGAGAGCTTGGAGGAATGGATAGAGATTAAAAAGATTAAGATAAAGAATCTAATCACCATTGGGGTCATTCCAAATAGGGAATCATATCTTAAGACTAAGGAGTCTCTGGTTCATCATATCTATATAATAAAAGGCTTGCTTGAGGACTTATGTCAAGCTCGTGAAACCAGTGAAGACAGTGATGTCACGCTTCTACACAGGCTAGAGGAACTCCCATGCACCCTCATAGGTGAAGATCATAATTTCCTTTCAGCAGATGAAATTATAAGCTCCTTTGAGAAGATGGTTCAAAGGAAATTTGAAGATGAGGTGCCCTCAGTACTTTCCATGGACAATATTTATGATCAGCATTCAACTTTTGAGAACCTGAAGGATAACCTTGACAAGCATGAGAAGGCAATAAAGGCAGTAAAAGATGCAATTCCTCGGGCCTGCACCATCTCAAAAAATACAACTAAACCAGATGCATGTGAAATGGCAGCTATACAGGCCATGTATCAAAATTTTCTAAAGAAGAATGATGGAGGAAGTTGATACCTTGGTTTATTTTATTTTTGTATATGTAATTTGAATTTTGTTGTGGACATGTTCATATGTAATTTTCCAAAATGTAATTACATGTGAGGCAAAGGAATTCCTAAGTCAAATAGGACTCTTCTATTTGAATAAGTCAAAGTAGTTTGGATTTTCCTATTTTTGCTCGTAGTTTCTCTTATAAATAAAGAGGACCCCCATTGTAAATATCATCTTTTAGTTATTGAAGCGAAACTCTGCCAAATTGAAGAGCATTTTGAGACTTTCTGCTCAAATTGTAAATCAAATTTTATCAAGTGAATAGAAAAGCAAGTGATCATTCAATCTTTGTGTTTGAATAACTTGTGGCATATTGGAAATTGTTCTTATGTCCTTTTCCTAATGCTATTTTATCTACTTGATCAAATTGTAGTGTGAGTGTGAATAATCTGTGAGATGTTCAAAAGCTGATTATGGAGACTTTGTGTTACAACAATTATCTTTAGTTTGTGATTTTGTGTTTTGAAGTAAAAGATATTGGAAAGACTTTGAGCTTCTATTATCTTTTGTGATCATATGTTTTATTGTAGCATTCGGTGAAGTCTTTGAGTTGCATCTTATCCTACTTAGTTCTAAATTATAAATTAGTAAAAGGAGCAATGATAGACTTTGTGCTCTTGTGGGTTTCTTGGTTATTCAAATTTGTATCGAGAAAGTGCTCTTTCATTTTGTAAACATCATTTCTAAAAAAAGAGAAATGGATGATATGGTCTCACCCCTAAGTTAGTATTTTGTTTAAATAAGTTTGTGATAGTTGATAGGGAACCTCCCCTTGCTGAGAGGAGAGATTTATCTCATTACACTATGGTTGATATAACCATTTTTCCTTCAGTTAGTTGAAGACAAAATATTCACCCAACACAAAGACTAAGTTGAAAGGACATGCTGCAATTTGGTGGAAAGAAGTTAGTTGGAAAGAAATAGAAAAGGAAAAGAAAAGATCATAAAATGGGATAGAATGGTGACAAAGTTGAAGAATCAGTTTATACGTGCTGACTATGAGTTGGAACTGTTGAAGAGATTGTAGAACTTGAGACAAAAGGAGAAATCTATGAAGGAATATACTGAAGAATTTCATAAGATGATCATAAGGATAGGACATAGTGAAGCACGCAAGGAGAAAGTGGTAAGATACATCGATGGACTGAGATTGAACATTCAAGAAGAACTAAGTTTGGTGAGGATGACAACATTGGAAGAAGCATATCAATTTGCCCTGAAAGTTGAAGAAAAGTTGAACAAGAAGCATGAGCAGATATAGAGAGGTAGAACATTTTCCAGAGGAGAAAGATCATTTGCAAAGAAAAATAGACAAGACAGCACATTCAAGAAGGAGGACAAAGATATTAATTCATACCGGAGAGATGATAAACTTTCTACCATAGTGGAAACCCTAATTCTTACCAGAGTGAAGGATACAGAAGAGATGGAAGAGGACTTGATAGGATAACATTTAGAAGAACCTATTTTAAGTGTGGAAGTGAAGGACACAGAGTATTTGAATGTCATTAGGGAAGTACAAGCAATAAGACAGAGAACAATGCAAGAACAACTTATGTGGAAGAACCTGTTGGATCACCTAGTTCAGTTGGTAAACCTGAGAAAGGAGAATCACTTATCATGAGGAGAGCATTATTTTAGGTAGAGACAAATGAGGAACCATTGCAGAGGAAAAGTTTGTTCCAGACCAGATGCAAATCAGGAGGTAAATTTTGTAAAGTTGTAATTGATAGTGGTAGTTTTGATAATTTTGTTTCAGAGGAGATGGTGACTAAGCTGAAGTTGGAAAGATTGAAACACCCTAAGCCATATTAGATAGCATGGATTCATGATGATCATAAGGTATTGGTGAGTGAACAATGTTTGGTGAAATTTCATATTGGATCTTATCATGAAGTATTGTGTGATATTATGCCTATAGATGTATGTCATATATTGTTGGGTAGACCATGGCAGTATGATAGAAAAGCTATACATGATGGAAGAAAGAATACATATACTATAATATCAAATGGAATGAGAATTAATTTGATACCTTTGGAAGATGAACCTAAGAATGAAGTATGTGGGAATGCTAGAATCTGTTTGGTTGATGGAAGAAAATTTCTGGATGGTTTGAGACATGAGAATATGTGTTATGCTTTGATTTCTAAGAAGCCTGAAACCCTAAAAATAGAGACTAAAGAATCACAACCGGAGGAGATAACTAAATTGCTGATAGAGTATGAAGACATCATATCAGATAATGTACCTAAAGGATTGCCACCAATCAGGAGTATCAGTCATCACATGGATCTTATACCTGGAGCTAGTTTGCCTAACAAAGCAACACACAGAATGAAGAATTAAATAGACAGGTACAAGAGTTGCTAAGGAAAGGATTGATCAGAGAAAGATTGAGCCCTTATGCAGTACTTAAAGTCCTAGCACTGAAGAAGGATGGAGAATAGAGAATATGTATAGACTCTAGAGAAATCAACAAGAACACAGTTAAGTATAGATTTCCATTGCCTAGGATGGATGACATTATGGACTATTTGAGTGGAGCTAAATATTTTATAAAGATAGACTTGAAGAGTGGATACCATCATATCAGAATCAGAGAAGGAGATGAATGGAAGACTACTTTCAAAAAATGAAGGATTGTATGAATGGTTAGTGATGCCTTTTGGACTGACAAATGCACCGAGTACTTTCATGAGATTGATGAATGAAGTTTTGAAGAAATTCTAGGGTAAGTTTGTCATTGTATATTTGGATGATATTCTGATTTTCAGTAAGACAAAGGAAGAACATTTGTGGCACATTAGACAAGTATTGCAGAGGTTAAGAGAAGAGAAATTGTTGATAAACATCAAGAAGTGTAGTTTCATGAAGGAAGAATTGGTATACTTAGGATTTGTGATTTATGCAGAAGGATTGAAGATGGACCTTGAGAAATTTAGAGCAATTGTTGAGTGGCCAACACCTGAGAGTATTGGAGAAGTCAGATTATTTCATGGATTAGCTAGTTTCTACCAAAAGTTCATTAGAAATTTCAGTTTAGTATGCACACCTATGATAGAGACAATGAGAGGTGACAGAAAGGACTTTAAGTGGACATCAGGAGCAAATAAGAGTTTTGAGTTAATGAATCAGAAAGTGACAAAGAAACCAGTGTTAGCATTACCAAATTTCAAAAAGTATTTCAAGTAGATTGTGATGCAAGTGGAAATGCAATAGGAGCAGTGTTAAGTCAAGAAGGTAGACCAGTAGCATATTTCAGTGAGAAGTTGAATGATGCAAGGAGAAGGTATTCAATTTATGATCAGGAATTCTATGCCATAATTCAAGCCTTGAAGAAGTGGAGACATTACTTATTGCCTAAGGAAATTGTGTTGTATACATATCACCAAGCTTTGTAGTATTTGAACAGTCAAGGGAAGTTGAATCAGAGATGTATGAGATGGGTAGAGTTCATGCAGAGTTATACTTTTGTATTGAAACATAGGAGTCGAAAGTCAAAAAAAAACTTGCATATGCATTGAGTAGAACAAGAAATTTACTGACAGAGATGAGAGTTGAAGTGTTAGGATTTGAGGAACTAAAGAACATGTATGAAGAAGACCTTGACTTTGCAGAACTGTGGAAAGCATGTAAGGAACCTATTGTGATAGATAGGAGTAAGTGGTTGGATTATTTCATTCAAGATGATATGTTGTTCAAAGAAAATCAGTTGTGTATACCTAGGAGTTCAATGAGAGACAATTTGATCAAAGAGAAGTACAGTGGTGGATTGGTAGGAAATTTTGGACTTGACAAGACTGTGGCTTTGGTAAGTGGAAATTAATTTTAGCCTCAGATATATAAGGATATTAGAAAGTTTGTGCAGAGTTATAAAGTATGTCAAGTTGCAAAAGGAAGTAGTCAGAATACTAGGTTGTACAAATCTTTGACAATACTAGAGAGACCTGAAAAGAAGCTAGGTGTGCGGAAATTGCTTCCTACACTAATCTAATGAGGAGAGGGCTATGCAAACTTAATTTAATCTTTACAATTACAGAAACATGAAACATCTAACAAAGATATTGCAGCAATACACATAGAACTAGAAAGAAGACAAAAGAAGAGAGACGAAGATATAACATGGGGAAAACCCTTATCGGGTGAAAACCCCCACATCTAGAAACCTGCACAATGTATTATCAAAACTGAATATGGTTTACAATACACTTGCAATGTAAGCTTCAATAGTCTTTGACACTCATAACTGGAGTTAGTCCGGCAGCATAATAGTACATGTCAATCACATACTACATCTCCTCCTCCAAGCACCTGTTTATATAGAATATACAAGGCCAAATTGGTCCTATCTTGGAATGGGCATCCAACTTGGCCTCATGGCCCAAAACCCACACCTATGGACACTTGGTCAATATTGTAGAATGTGTCTGACACTTTTCCACAACTCCCATTCCAAAGAGGTTGCCTATTTCTAAAATGGGTTATGACAGATGCTCTTACGACTCTTACAACTATCATAGAATCTGTCATAGCAGTTACAACTTATAGCTATAAGAGAATCTGTCATACATAGGCTATAAATAGCATATTCTCCTACAACATGTCATAGTCCACCTTGGGGCACCAAAGATGTCTTTTTCAAAGATGCTTCATGACACATGTCTTCACCTGTCTTACAAGCTTCTATTTTTGACTCTTACATATCATAACTTCATCATAGGAATCTGTCATAACCGTTTTAGTCAAACATTCCCTTACACAACATCCTAGATGCCAACACATGGAAAAATACCCCTACCGCAAAGTGGGATGCCTATCTCCTCATGTGAGGACAAAATTACAAGTTGTCATCTTCCATGTAGGATGACACATCACCGTGCCACATCCCACAAAATGACAATATGGAGTTTACAATTAATTTACAACATAGGCAATGAATAAATAAATACAATCATAAATAATATAAGGAATTACCAAGGTTGAGACACCTTAATTCCCAACATTATCCCACTTGTCAAACACCTTGTAAGAGCCAATAGAACAACAGGATTTAACTGCTATAGGCCGAGAGGCCCATAGACTCTGAACACCATCTGAACTTCTCTATGCTCACTGGCTTCGTCAATGCATCTGCAACATTCTTCAAAGTATCTACCTTCTCCAAATTTACCTTCCCATCCTCAACCATGTCTCACATGAAGTGAAACTGAACGTCAATATGCTTTGTTCTGGCATGGAAAGTTGGATTCTTCACAAGGCAAATCGCACTCTGACTGTCACAACTGATTGTAATCTATCATGCATCAACACCAATATCTGAACATAATCTCTTAAGACAAATGGCTTCCTTACAAGCATGAGTTTCTGCCATATACTTAGCTTCTATCGTGGACAAAGCAACCACAGGTTGTCACTTACTCATCCAACTAATAGCACCACCAACTAGTGTAAACACATAAACACTAGTGGATCTCCTGTGATCAATGTCACCTGCCCAATCTAAATCCATGAATATCAACAGAATGCAGAGGTTTTATAACATTACCATGATAGCATATGGAATACTTGGAAGTACCCCTCAAATATCTGAACATTCGCTTAACTACATCCCAATGTATCCGTCCAGGATTAGCCATAAATCGACTAAGGATTCCCACTTCTTGGGCAATGTCTAGTCTTGTACAGACCATAGCATACATCAAACTGCCAACATCACTAGCATAAGGTACTCTTCTCATGTCCTCCACCTCACTAGGAGATTTTGGACAATCCTTAATAGACAACTTTGTCCCCAAAGAAATAGGAACACACAATGGTCTATAATCTTCTATGCTGAACCTATCCAACACGGTCTTCACATACTTATTCTGGCTTAACCAAAGTTTTTTGTTAGTTCTATCTCTTCTGATTTCTATTCCTAGAATGTACCTGGATGCCCCTAAATCTTTCATTTCAAATTGTCCTGACAACTGAGATTTAAAATCAGAAATCATATTCTTACCCTTCCCAATGAGCAACATATAATGTAACAATGAGAATATGATCACCATCAAACTTATAATACACATAGTGATCCAATTTTGATCTCACAAATCTAATTGACAACACAAAGGCATCAAACTTCAAGTACCATCTCCTAGGGGACTGCTTCAAACCATACAAAGACTTCTTTAATTTGCAAACCAAATTTTCTTTACCTTTCACCATGTAATGCTCTGGCTGTGACATGTAGATTTCTTCCTCCAAATCACCATGAAGGAAAGTTGTCTTCACATCCATCTGTTCTACCTCTAAGTCATAAGCTACTGTAAGAGATAATAGGAATCGAATGGATGTCAACTTTGCAACAGGAGAGAAGATCTCACCATAATCTATACCCTCCACTTGTGAATACCCCTTCACAACCAATCTGGCCTTATACTTCTCAACACTACCATCTACACCAAATTTCTTCTCGAACACCCATTTGCATCCAACGGGTTTTTGTCCAGGAGGCAAAGGCACCAAGTCCCAAGTTTGATTCTTTTCCAAAGAAGCCATTTCATCCTCCTTGGCCTCCTTCTAGGAACCTGCATCTTTGATGTCCATAGCCTCTGATAGAGTTCTAAGTTCATCACTGTTAGTAAGCAAAGCAAAAGCACAACTAGAATCAAGCAATGTAAAACCAAACCTTTCAGGTTGCTTTCTTATCTGTGTAGACCTCCTCAAGAGCTGAGGTTAAGGTTCATCTTCTTCATCTGAGATTTCAGAGCTGCAAGAGCTCTCCTCATCATCAGGTCCAACATTGTCTTTATGTTCAGTCTTCTCAAGGGTAACAAGAAACTAAATAACATCCTCTTTCTTTTCTTTTTCTTCTGGCTGTAAAACAGTGGAAGAAGCTGTAAGCTCTCTGAAGATGACACTTCTTCTATACAACACTTTTTCAGCCATAGGGTCCCAAAGCTTGTATCCTTTCACATTGACACCATAGCCAATGAAGATACACTCAACAACCTTGTTCTCCAATTTTGACTGCTTCTCCCTAGGCACATGTGCATATGCCTCACAACCAAAAACACGAAGATGCCTTATTGATGGCTTTCTACCAGACCACACCTCCATGGGTGTCTTTCTAACAAGAGCTGATGTAGGAGATCTATTTATAAGATAGCAAGGAGTGGCAACAGCTTCAGCTCAAAACGTTTGTTCTAGGTGAGCTCCACTAAGCATACTCCTAGCCTTCTCCATCAGTGTCATGTTCATCCTTTCTACAACTCCATTTTGTTGTAGGGTGTATGGAGTTATCTTATGTCTTTCAATCCCAAGTTCTTTGCAATATTCATCGAATTCTATAGAATAGAACTCACCACCGTTGTCAGTTCTCAAACACTTAATCTTTTTACTAGTCTGATTTTCAGCAAAGGCCTTAAACTCCTTAAACTTACTATAGACTTCAAATTTGCTTCTGAGAAAATAAATCCATGTCCTTCTACTGTAGTCATCTATAAAAGATACAAAATATACAGATTTTGATAACGAAGGAACATTAACAGGACCAAATATATCAGAATGAACAAGGTCCAACACATCAGAAGACTTATGAGAACTTGAATAAAACTGAACACAATTTTTTTGCCATATATGCAATGTTCAGAAAAGTCAAACTCAAGATTATAATCATCTAACCCCTCAACGAGGTTTTTATTTTTTAGGGTACGCAGACCCTTGTCACCAATGTGACCAAATCTCTTATGCCATAACATTGTCTTTTCAGCAGGAAGCTTAACTTCCAAGGCATGATTACAACCATCAGGACTAGAAACAACAGATTTCTTCACTGCTCATTCAGATGGTGGGGATGTAGTGACTACTACCCTCTTCCTTGAGTCAAAAGAACTATTACATTGTGAAATGCATGCCTCCACCTAAAACAGAGTACCTCTCCTAGTACCCTTAGCAAGCACCATAGCTCCTCTAGTCATCTTGCATCCTTCTTTCGAAAAGACAACTTGCACACCTGCATCATTCAACATACTTACAGAAAGCAAGTTCCATGCTAAGCCTGGGATATGCATAAACCCAGAGATCCCCTTCACTCATCCATCAGGGAATCAGATAGAGACCCTTCCATGACCAACAATCTTTAGATGAGAGTCGTCACCCAGGTACACCTTTTCACCATCGAACTCCTCATACTTAGTAAACTAGTCTCGATGTGAGGTCATGTGGAATGATGTACCAGAATCAATCAGCCACACATCATCAGATGCATGGGTTGCCAGGGCTGTAATGAAGGCATCACCATCATCTTGTGACTTGTCAGAATCTAAATCTGGGTTCTTCTTCTTTTTCTTTTCCTCTTTGCATTCCTTTTAGAAATGCCTAGATTTACCACAGTTCCAACAGATAGCCTTAGACTTTCCAAGAGATTTGGAGCTCCCATGGGATTTGGATCTACCCTTCTCAGCTTTCTTGTCCTTTTTCCCTTTCTCCTTGGGTCTTCCACAAACTGCGAGAGCCTCTTTAGCTGCCTCAGAAGACTTTCTCTGCCTCTCTTCAGACAATAGTGAAGAAACCACTTCATCCATTTTGAATGTGGATGTGGTGCTTCCAATAGCCATGACAAGGTGATCCCACGAGTCTGGAAAAGAACAAAGCAAGGTCATACAATGATCCTCTGCCTCCATCTTCACACCAACGAATGTCAATTGTGCAACCAGCATGTTAAAATCATTCATATGTTCTGTAGCGGATCCTCCGTCCTCCATTCAAAGGGAATACAAATTCTTTCTCAAAAAAAGTTTGTTAACCAAGGATTTGGCTTGATACACATATCCCAACTTCTTCCAAAGTAAGTTTGCAGTAGTCTCCTCATGGGCATTTAACAGAACAGAATCAGCAAGACTAAGTCTTATGAGACCCTTAGCCTTCCAATCCTTTAGATCCCAATCATCTTGTGACATTGCAGTGGGTTTTGTTCCATTGATAGTTTCCCAGAGGTCTCGATCAACAAGCATGTCTTCCATCTTGAGCTTCCACAGCTCGAAATTAGTGCCATTGAATTTATCCACCTTTATCCTTTCATATGTGCTTGCCATCTCCTTGCTACAATAAGATTTAGAATACTCTGCATAGACTCCCACTCAACTTAAGATCAGCTCAAAAAACCCCTACCCAACAGCTAAGACCAAAACTGGCCAGGTTCCGATACCAACTGAAAGGAAGCTAGGTGTGCGGAAATCACTTCCTACACTAATCTAATGAGGAGAGGGCTATGCAAATTCAATTTAATCCTTACAATTACAGCAACATGAAACATCTAATAGAGATATTGCAGCAATACACATAGAACCAGAAAGAAGACAGAAGAAGAGACAAAGATATAACGTGGGGAAAACCCTTATCGGGTGAAAAACCCCACACTCAGAATCCTGTACAATGTATTATCAAAACTGAATATGGTTTACAATACACTTGCAATGCAAGCTTCAATAGTCTTTGACACTCGTGTCTGGAGTCAGTCTGGCAGCATAACAATACCTGTCAATCACATACTACATCTCCACCTCCAAGCACCTGTTTATATAGAATATACAAGGCAAAATTGGTCCTATCTTGGAATGGGTGTCTAACTTGGCCTCATGGCCCAAAACCGTTGCCTATGGATGCTTGGTCAACATTGTAGAATGTGCCGAGCACTTGTCCACAACTCCCATCCTAAAGAGGTCACCTATTTCCAAAATGGGCTATGACATATGCTCTTACGACTCTTACGACCATCATAGAATCTGTCATAGCAGTTACAACTTACAGCTGTAAGAGAATCTGTCATACACAGGCTATAAATAGCATATTCTCTTACAACATGTCATAGTCCACCTTGGGGCACCCAAAGATGCCTTTTTCAAAGATGCTTCATGACACATGTCTTCACCTGTCTTACAAGCTTCTATTTCTGACTCTTACATGTCATAACTTCGTCATAGGAATCCGTCATAACTGTTTTGGTAAAACATTCCCTTACACAACATCCAAGATGCTGACATATGGAAAAATACTCCTACCACAAAGTGGGATACCTATCTCCTCATGTGAGGACAAAATTACAAGTTGTCATCTTCCATGTAGGATGACACATCACCGTGCCATATCCCACAACATGACAATATGGAATTTACATTTAATTTACAACATAGGCAATGAATAAATAAATACAATCATAAATAATGCAAGGAATTACCAAGGTTGAGACACCTTAATTCCCAACAAGACCTTGGGAAGACATAAGCATGGATTTCATATTAGGATTGCCAAAGATATAGAGAGGACATGATTCTATATTTGTAGTGGTGGACAAATTTTCAAAGATGGCACATTTCATACCTTGTAAGAAGACAACTGATGCAGTACATGTAGCTAACCTATTTTTCAAGGAGATTGTGAGATTGCATGGATTACCTAAAAGTATAGTTTCAGAAGAGACACAAGAATCATTGGATACTTTTAGAGAACACTTTTGAAGAAGATGAAGAAAGACTTGAAGTTCAATTCAGCATTTCATCCACAGACAGATGGAAAGACAGAGGTGGTAAATAGGAGTTTGGGTAACTTGTTGAGATGTTTGGTGGGAGAGAAGACATGGAATTAGGATCTAATTAGATATCACAAGTAGAGTTTACATATAATAATTTAGTAAATAGGAGTACCAGAAAGACACCTTTTGAGATAGTAACCGAAGTAAACCCTAGAGGAGTAGTAGAATTAAGAGATATTAGCATGGAAGATAAAAGAAGTGCAGAGGTAGAAGAATTTGCAGGACACATGGAGACAGTGCATAATCAAGTTAAGAAGCATTTGGAGGAGATGAACAATAAGTATAAGGAACAAGCAGATGAGAAGAGAAGACACAAAGAGTTTACAGGTGGAGACACTACAACAGAAGAGGCAATTAGTGCATAAAATAGCTCTAGAATTTAGTGCATTTGAGTCCATGAATTGGACACTTCTGCCGGTGCAAAACTCGGCACCCAATAGCATCTCACTATTGCGTCAGGATTAGCGTTGATTGTAACACCAGGTTTAGCACCGGTTTTAGCACCAGAATTTTGTGTCAGGATTAACACCGGATTTAGCGCCAGATTTTGTTGCTTCCAGTTTGGCTTCCGATTTTGCTTCTGGGTTTTCTTCTTGTGTTGCTTCCAAGTTTGCTTCTGATTTTGCTTCTAGTTTTGCTTCCAATTTTACTTCCAGTTTTGCTTCCAGGTTGGCTTCCGCTTTTGCTTCTAGTTTTGCTTCCGATTTTGCTTCTAGTTTTGCTTCCAGGTTTGCTTCCAATTTTACTTCCAATTTTGCTTCTAGTTTTGCTTCCAGTTTTGTTTCTGGTTTTGCTTCCAGTTTGCTTCTAGTTTCGCTTCTAGTTTTGCTTCTGGTTTTACTTCTGGTTTTGCTTCCAGGTTTTCTTCCAATTTTGCTTCCAATTTTGCTTCTGGTTTTGCTTCCACTTTTGCTTCCAATTTTGCTTCTAGGTTTGCTTCCACTTTTGCTTCTAGTTTTGCTTCCACTTTTGCTTCCCATTTTGCTTCTGGTTTTGCTTCCAATTTTGCTTCCAATTTTGCTTCCAGTTTGGCTTCCAATTTTGCATCCGGTTGTGCTTCCAATTTTGCTTCCAGTTTTGCTTCCACTATTACTTCCAATTTTTCTTCCAATTTTGCTTCCGATATAACGTCGCTTGTTGCTTCCAATTTTGCTTCCATTTTTGTGTCTTTTGTTGCTTCTAAAAATGCTTATTGTTTTTCTTACATTTATTAATTTAATATATTTTATTCAATTTAATTAGTTAAATATATCATGCATCTTAAATAACTCATATGATTATAAAGTAAGTAATTTAATTATTTAACTCATGATTAAATAACAAGATAATTATT
Source organism: Cunninghamia lanceolata (assembly GCA_027924645.1). Classification (NCBI taxonomy): domain Eukaryota; kingdom Viridiplantae; phylum Streptophyta; class Pinopsida; order Cupressales; family Cupressaceae; genus Cunninghamia; species Cunninghamia lanceolata. The sequence goes on along the minus strand of BSBN01002110.1, from coordinate 21,338 downwards.
ATAACATGATCATCATCTATAATTAAAAGAAGTGAGTCAAATATCTATAATTTAATTGAATTTGACAACATCCATCCAGAGCAATAAATTAAAATCATCATACGTAATAAATATCCATCCAAAAATCATCGACCACTTTCAATATATAAAAATTAACAAGTCAATACGGATAAGATCATCATCATATATAACTAAAACAAGTGAAAGTCAAATATGCCAGTAGATCAATAACATGTCTAAATGATACATGTACAAATGATATAAGTAAAAATGATAAATTACGTAACTCAAAATGATACAAGTCAAGATGATACATGTCCAAATGATATAAGTTAAAATGATACATAAATTTATGATACAACTCATTAATATGGCACTGCGGGCCATGAAAATGATACATATGATAGCTAGCAACTATGAAAAGAGGCATCATAACACTATATCAATGATGATTCATGATGCAGCCTATATGATCATGAATGTCACTGGCTACTATGAGCAACTGCCTCATCATCATCATCACCATTGTGATCATCATCATCATCTCCATCATCATCGTCATCATCATCGTTATCGGCCTTAGTGTCTTCTGTATCTGCATCATCATCATCCTCTGCCATGTGATCTGTACTAGAACCAGAACCAACATAATCTAGATCTCTATCAGGAGGATCATCTTGATCTTCTGGAAGACCCGTGTTCTGTAAAAAATAACATTTAAAATAAAAAGTTATTATTTATTGCATGCAATAATTTATTTTTCTGTTATATATCTAATATTACAACATATGAAATGAAACCATAATCATATTACATCATATCAAAGTGCACATACCATAATAAAATTTCAAAAAAGTTACAGCTAATATGTCATTCCAATGATGTAAAACATGCAACAATTCTAATAAACGTCAGTAAAGATCATAAAAAAATTTGTTATACAATTTAACTATCAACTGTAAATTCTATTACATAACCTTAAGTGCTACAAATTGATTGGTCAAAAGCTCCCATTTTGACACAAGCAGGGAGGATGGTGGCAAAGGTTGTGGAATTTGGCTTTACACCAGCCAATTGCATTTGCTTTAAAATTTCTGAAGTCTTTTCAACAAATCCATTTTGTGCATATCCTGTAGTCATTGCAATCCATGAGACCACATTTCTTTGAGGCATTATGTTAAACAGTTCTCGTGCCTTGTCTATGCTTCCACATTTTGCATACATGTCTAACAGGATAGTTGCAACTATAACATCTGAGAAAATTCCTCTATCCTTTATGTATTGATGGATGTCCATACCCTATTCAAAAGCTCCCATTTTGACACAGGTAGGGAGGATGTTGGCAAATGTTGTGGAATTTGGCTTTGCACCAGCCAATTGCATTTGCTTTAAAATTTCTGAAGCCTTTTCAACAAATCCATTTTGTGCATATCCTATAGTCATTGCAGTCCATGAGACCACATTTCTTTGAGGCATTCTGTCAAACAGTTCACGTGCCTTGTCTATGCTTCCACATTTTACATACATTTCCAACAAGGTAGTTACAACTACAACATCTGACAAAATTCCTCTATCCTTTATGTATTGATGGATGTCCATACCCTATTCCAAAGCTCCCATTTTGACACAAGAGGGGAGGATGTTGGCAAAGGTTGTGGAATTTGGCTTTACACCAACCAATTGCATTTGCTTTAAAATTTTTGAAGCCTTTTCAACAAATCCATTTTGTACATATCCTGCAGTCATTACAGTCCATGAGACCACATTTCTTTGAGGCATTCTGTCAAACAGTCCACGTGCCTTGTCAATGCTTCCACATTTTGCATACATGTCTAACAAGGTAGTTTTAACTACAACATCAGACAAAATTCCTCTATACTTTATGTATTGATGGATGTCCATACCCTATTCCAAAACTCCCATTTTGACATAGGCAGGGAGGATGGTGGCAAAGGTTGTGGAATTTGGTTTTCAAACAACTCATACTTGTAGAGTCATGGTTTTAGGTCATGTATGTTATGGTAAGAACAAGGGATTCCAACTATGGTTACGATAGCTAAGACTGCCCTCATTTGTGACCGTAACAAGGTTCTTGGACAACACTATCTTGCTCTTCACACTGGGTACTATATAGGCCAAGATTGGGTTGAAGAAATCACTTGATGGTTACCTATATAGTGATACCACACCCTAATACCCCATGCATTCTAAATAGCTTGAGATTTATACAATACTCAACCAAGATGAAATTGTACCACTGTACCACACTTAACTATGACAATCCTTTCTTGACAACAATTTGTAATCTTTAGACTATTGGGATACTTGCCACAAATAAATATTAGGTCAATGACACTATTAGGTCTCAAAAATGCAGGTTGCAAATCCTAAGAGGATGCCAGGCTCTATGCTTAGATTTGCAACATTTTTTAACTAACGAAAAGGAGTTAACCTATAGGGTTGATGACTCCTTGCACTTTAGGTTCTGCTAGACCTAGGTGGGTGCACCTTACTAATGAAGTAGATTAAATGGATGTGTGATCTTGGCTGAGTGATGGATCTACCCATAGTGGCAAATGGTGTGGAATAGAAGATTACTTGCTGCCTAATTTTTACTTCTAATGTCTGAACAGTGATTGAAAATGGTATGGTTCTAATTTGGTATAAATTGTATAAGCAATATCAAGGCAAAACTAATGGATATGTTCAACTAATGAAAATAAGTAAGACTAGTGCATAAATCTATTGGGCTATTTGAGTCAATGAATGGAAATAGATGTATGTGATTGGTGAGCTTATCTCGTAGCTTAACTCTAACAGTTGGGCACTTTGGATATTTACACCTTGTGCAAATGTGCAGGTTTGTATGTGACAGTGCTCTTCTTATATAATCCCAATGATATTCCCTTGAATTACTGTGAAATTATGAAAGGAATTTAATTCTTGAGTTGATGGAAATCAATCAAAATAACTTCTTCAAAAGGATTTAATCTTTGACAAGAACCAATTAAAGTCAATTATTAGAAAGGATTTTTAATTCACATCAACTGGAAACCAATCAAAGAACTTCACACAGTGACAGCAAATATACCCTGACAAATGTAAATCTGAATAATTCAATAGTACCACTTTGGAGACAGCACAATAACATATAATCATGAAAATTAACACAACTGTTGAACACCGGAAATAAATCACCATGTAGAAATATTCTGCTCCATTATGTTTTTTAGAAAATAAACATGTGTAACTGAAATTCTTTAATTAAAACAGAACTGACAATATATCTTCTTTCTATATGTAATATATACAGTCTTCTTCAAATTAAAGAGAGATACCTATCAATCAATGATCTTATGACCATCATATGTTTTAAATTTTATATCAATATTAGTGAAGAGACCATGTCTCTTCATAGTGTCTTTTGAGAACTAACAAAATTATGAAAATAAACAAATACATTTAATACTAAGCCCTGCTAAGCCATAAGTAGATTTGAGCAAGATGATCCAAATATTTCTGGATTAGGTGTGTCTCTGCATACTCAATGACATCCCTAACGTCCACCTCTATTGAAACCATCTTCTCCAGATGTGAGCAAGCTTCCTTGGATGCTAAATCTTCATGTTTTACAATTTCTAGGGCCTCATCTAATATTCCCTGACACTCCTTGACCCATTCATCCTTTCTCTTCAAATCTTTGTCATTCTTGAGTAACACAGGTACACCTATCTGAGAAGTCTCCATGCATTCTTTTACTTCATCTTGGAGCCTGTCATGGTACTTCTTATACTTTTTAATAAGATTGTCTGCATCAGATGTGCTTGCACTGTCAGAGGTGTGTTTACCCTATATTTCATGTAACTTATCATGTATTTTGTTATTTAGTCTTTCATGTTCTTGAATGACCTTTTAGTTTTCAGAGCAAATATGCCATAATTTAGGCATCCATTGCATCATATGAGCATGTCTGTTCTACAGAACTGTAGTGAGTGTATCTATTCTGACCTATGCCATTTGATCTTTTGAGGGTGATTGGACTTCTTGTGAGATTTTTGCCTATGTAATCATTTTAAGAGGGACTGAATCCTTTAAGAAATCATTTTCTTTTTTTAACCTTTCCCAGCTCAATTTGTAGGTATCCCTCTCCTTTATCAATAGCTGAATCTAAGCTTTATTTAGTTTTGCCACATTTACTCCAAGTTCTGCTGTAATGAGTGGATCAATTTCTCCAGCTTTCAATGGCATAACATGGCTGAAAGCTTTTTCAGTGTCAATGATAGAAAGCTTTTGTTTGGTGGATATAGAGCCCATATCATGAGGGTGTTCTCATCTGGATTGCATTTTGTTCTAGTAAATACTTCAACAACCCCTTCAGAACTAAGCTTGTGTTTTGTATCATTATTGTGTAGAAAGCTGTCAAAAACAAGTGCTGAATTCAAATCAAGACCCGTGAAGATCATTACACCAGATTCTCTGAACAATTCCCTTCCTTTCTCATGAGTCATATCTTCCATCTCCTTTTCAACTTCTACCTTTAAAGCATTCATTAACTGCGTCTAGTTGTTTGGTGTAACATCTAAGACTGATTCTCTAATAGCCTTCCCCTTGTGTTTGTACAAAAAGGGTCTAAACTCAGGAGTATGAATAAACTGGTCATCTAAAATAAAAGATTTATATGCAACCTATCTAACATTAGTATTCCTTGTTTCTTCAATTTCCAATCCTCTTTCCAGGGGCTGGTATGGTTCAATTCTACATTTTGAAATTGTATCAGAAAAGTCATGAGGTTTAGAGGCCACAGACCCTTCACTGTTGGAGGAAAACACTTCAATTTCTTGTGCTTTCCTTCTTCTTTCCCTTATTTTCTGATTATATTCATCAATGGCTATTTCAACATTTGCTTGTTCCAAATTTCTGATTACATCATCATGAGGGAAAGGTACATGAGTATATCCACTTAGTTTTTGCTTCTTCTTAGCATAATCAATAAAGCCCTCCGGGTCAAAAAAATTTCTCTCTATTGCTTTCCTAAGATTAAAATGAGATAATTTATCAAGAATGAGACCATAACCTTCTCTAGCTAACACAGTAAAGTCACCAAAACATAAGGTGCTTGGCATAAAAGACTGTTTATCATATGCACTGAGATTCATCACATTTGAGTAGTCAAGCTGTCTGACTATTTCCAAGTATGCCACCCTATTTGGTACAGTTTTTGGCAATAGAAAAGGGGTATCCTCAAACCCGTATACTCTGATCATTGTGGAATCATGAAAACAATACCAATCCCCCCAATTGTGGTTTACAGTAGGTGGCCCATCAAAATCCTTGGGTCTCAAAAACCTTTTATTTTCTTCTAACAAAGTGTAACTGCATGGGTAGCCATAACATCTGTACATGGCTTTTATAAATAATTCTTCAAAGTGAAAATAACTGGAATTCACAAACCTGTTGTCCCATATTGAGGTCCATAATTGTGGGGGTAGCGATTGGCCATCTTTATCAATTTGTGAAATGTTCAACTACTCTGGCCATAGATTCAATTCTTGTCCAAAATACAAAACCATATGCATGAGAATAGAATAGTGTCTGAAGCTGACTGTGGGGGAACTATTCTTTAAGGCCTTCAGACCTGAGTCTATTTCCTTAAAAATAAAAGTAGCATAGTCAAATGTCCTGGAGTGATGGCACTGGATATCCGTAGAGATAACCATGGGCACTATGGACATAAATTCTAGAACTTTAGTTTCCAACACCTACCCCACTGAGTAATGTGTATCTCAGGTAAGGTTCAAACACCTAGGCATGAAACGGTGGTTCATCCCCTTCTTCAAATGGCACTAGATTCCCCTCATTCTGTGGCCTATGTAATGGCAGTCTTTTGCCCTTATATGTGGTATCCAATCTGAAATATTTATTTTCTAGGGCTTCATGTATGATAGGGGTGTTATATGTGTCATTTAAATCAAAAACTTCACAAATTGCATTTTTAGATAAATGAAACAAGGGCTTTCCCTATAGATTGCATATGGCCTTTTGGTTGGGATCATAATGGTATGCTAACAGTTTCAAAAGGTCTATATTGACAAAAACATCTGTGACTATTAATTTCCCGAAATTGAGTTGCCAGGGGTTGCAGAAGGGTTTCATCCTATGTCTCTTGTGATACTGGAACATGAATAATTCATACCCTCATATAGGAGTCCATATATTTCTGACATATTTGTATTTATCTTTGAGTTTTTCCACATTTGCCCTCAATTGTGTAGTTCTTCTAGCCTTGGGTCCACAAGATCTTGGTTTAGTTTCCTTTCTGGTGTTTTCTCTCCCTTCTCTATTTCAATTTTCTATTTTTTGCCCTTGGTTTGGCTCTTTTCAGTGTGTTGCCTTTTCTTTGTTTCAGAGGAGCCTTCCATTTTCTACTAGAACTTGACTGTATCAAAGAAAGTTCAAGGAATTACCTTTATATGCTCTACATAAATCTCCTAATTCCTGGTGAATTCCTTCTTCTTCGTCTGCAACCCTTGTGTTGATTTTAGTGGGGATCAGAATGGCTTTTGCAGCATTATTTTCAATCAGCCATTAATAGCTACCACTAGAATAGAATGCAGGGAATTCATGAATTTCAAAATGTCAGGGTGATGCTCTTTTTATCATATCGGTGAGACCATTTTATTCTTTTGTTGATCTTCATATTGTTTTGGCACCATTTTCTTTCATATATTTTTGGTTGGTCACCAAGGGTGCGTTGGTGTCTCCACAAAATATTCTTTTCATAGAGTTATGAACCCTTTATTGTCATTTCGGGGAGATATTATAATTTTCATCCCGATGTCATTTTGATCAGGTGTGGCGAATGTTCTCCTTGGCATCAGTGAGTGTTTCTCCGACAGATAGGGGTTACCTCATCTTTATCGGCATGACAATTTCCATCGTTAAGAGAATATGATAGTCTCCCGACGGGTTAGGTCTTCCCAATGATCTTATCTCCATCGCTCATTTTTATTAGAACATATCGGCGAGAGTCTTACCAGAAGCCTTTTGTCTCTTGTGTCGGGGTGACTTTTGTGGTCGGGGAAGCTTAAGGATCTCATTCCGATTGTATATGTCATACCGATAGTCTTAATATTACGCATCAGGGAGAGATTGTTTGCTTCATGGCGATGAGCCATTGGTTGGTGTGACTTAAAGGCTCAGTGTAACTTTAGGATTTCACTCCGATTGTTCTACTCACACTGATGAGTATGTGTCGATGATACATATAGAATGTCTCCCCGATCTTTTGACATATGAAATTTTGATCGTTCCGACATCAATCATCTCTCATTGATTATCACATTATACTTCAAGAATGTATTTTGCTATTCGGGGTGAGTTACTTAAGGTCTTGCCGATATAGATAACTTAGTATTAGAATTAGGTTGTGATCAGAGAGCTAGGTATATTCATGAGATTGTTTATGTGCAAATTCTGAAATGGATCTTCACACAAATTTTTGGTGGTTGGTTTTGAAAATGAGGGACAATAGTCACATTATGTGGAGACTTGGTGAATTCTTAGCAGATGAATAATGTGAAATTTTTTAGTTCCAACAAACACAAGGCTTTTAAACAAAAACCATAATCCCAACTCTATATTCATTCCCTTGGTAGTCTCAAGGGCCACCTTGAGATAAAAAATGCTAATGTACTATTATGACAGTTATGATTGTCCTCCATCATTTCATTGTGCATTTGAAACTTGAGATGAGGATTGGGGAGGTCTCCATTTGTAAAAACATGGAAAATACTCATGGCAAGATCTTTAAAATAGGCATATTCAACTTTAGGCATTTCTGCAGACCCTAGGAAGGTGGATGTAAACTTAGTGACTTTAATTACCACCACAAAGACTATCCCCTTTGTGACTATGACAAGGTAACATTGTCATGCTCTTTATGACAATCCCTTCTCCATTGGGTGATGGCCTAATAACATTTATCTCCTTTGTGATTTCAATGCCTCTCTAATGCACTATCATAGGAGTCTTGACAATCCTTATGTATTAGTGAAGAAGGCTTCCAACAAATCAGAAAGGAGGGCTTAAGATTACATACAAAGTCCTAGTCTTCAATCACCCCTCTAAGAAGACCTCAAGACAATTGCCCTTTGATACAGGAATTCAATGCAATTTTAAAAGATAAAGTGCAAGAGGCCAAAGGACAAGAAAACTTAAGGCCTTGAGGGGTTTAAAGGAATAAAAATATAGGCTTGCAGACTTGACTTAAAACCCTAACCCTACGTGGGTACCACCAGAACCCTTTAACTTGGCACTACAAAACCTTGTCCAATCTAATCATGGGAAGCTAAAATCAAGCATGTACACTCACATATGATAGATAAGTATGCCTACCAAGTGGTTTGACATAAAACATAATAGGCTTTGAATTATAACCCTTCAAAGTAGGCCACTGAAGTATAATGTACAGGTGCATTTATGACTGCTGCAGTCAGATTTTTCATCATGGGAACGTAAAATTTTTGCAAAAAATGGTAGGAAATTAGTTGGAGGTAGGAAAACAAGGGTTTTCTATTTATTATTAGCCCATTAAACTTAAGCATATGAGATAGCATGGCACACACAAAATGTTGTGGATAATGACCACAAGATTAGGTTAATTGTGACCACTTTTTGTAAGCAAGCACAAGACTAGTATACTCATTATGATCCTAATGGCACCAAGAAGGCTCCCCAAAGATATAAGAGTAATCATTTTTCATCTAAGAGAAATCTTACATTTAAGGGCGCTAGGGCCAGCAGAGAAGCACTTTAGAACTCATCCTACGCATCAATAAACAACTCAACACAAGAAATTCAAATTGACATATTAACACAACAATATCCAACTAAGTAATTGAAAGTCAACTATTGATACCTCGTTCTCCATCTAGATTACAAAATTGGTCCACTTTTTTCTTTGTAACATTTCCTTTTCAAATTGGCTTGGATGTCAGCCATATTTCTCCTCCTGTCAAAACATGGCACATGGACTAGTTAAACTAATTAATATGCAATCATTTACTTTTTTCTAAGATATTAAAAAATATATATCATTTAACTTATTAAATAAATATACAGATCAAGGCCTATAAACCTTTCTAGCCACTATGATGCGTGGCATGAAGTTTGTCAAGCCTAGTCTTGGAGGCCTTATCCTAAAACATATACTAATTCAATTTAACTATGCACAAATAAAATTTAAAAATCATTTAATAAATTTGATATAATCTTATGAGCAAATTCAAATACCTATGTACTCTCCTCACCGAACTTCCTCTATGCATCAGACTTCTCATATGCTTTTACAAGCTCTTTCCATACTTTCAAACTTACATCAATTGGCCTTTTTTTGAGCCTTTGCTCGGGAGGGAGTTTTTTTATCTTCTTTGTTTGGTTGCACCGAAATCTCTTGCAGTTTTGAGACATTCATAGCTTTATCTTCTTTACAGACCAACCTATGCCAAATTTAGTCTCCATGTCTTGGATAACTGCTTTTTGCAGGTGCATGGGTATCTTTGAGAATGAAAAATGTAGATGGTCTTTGAACCATTGAAGGCATGATTCCTTCAACCTATTCACAAATGTTTTTCCAGCATCCGTCATTTAGATGCCCCTTGAAACCACATCATATTCTATCTTGGTATCGTAGGTACCAATGCAAGATGCAAAACATGGCATGGTGGTCAAAGAAGTCTATGTCCCAGGAGTGGGTGGGACATTGGAAGCCTCTGTTCCCTGTTCACATTCTTAGAAGTTATTGTTATTGATTTCCTCCTGGATCTTTTTCTCGATCCATGACTGGTTGGGGAATCAATTGATTCCCTTTGACACTGTTGATTTGGTTGTAATGTTTCAAGGGCTTTACCAGATCATTTTTCTATGTATCTAGCAAGCATTGTCAAGTCCACACCATCCAATTTGTTCACTGCCTCTACCCCCAATATTGAAGTCAATACCTCTTTATCTTTGTCAGTATCATGTTCCTATAAAATAAATTTCTTCTTTTAAATTTACAAATAAAAAACTAAAAACTAAAAATCAAAGAAACAATGGAAACATTTACAAATCTATAAATTGGCAATGAATTACCTCATTGTGGCTAGAGTCTGCTCCCTTTGCTTTCTTCCCTCTATTGCTTGACATTTTGAGGTGACCTAGGGCAAATTATTTTCATTCAGTCTTTGGAGGCAAACGAAGTACACACTACTAGGTATGAAATTTTTCATCTAGATTTTCTGTGTTCCTCAAGGTTTTTGACCATTACTTTGTAGAGCAAATTATGAAGTTGTTTTCCTATGAATCAATTGGTGCCTTGGGAGGGAATCTATAGTTCCCAGCCTAATTTTAGTTTTATCACTATTGTCGCAAAAGCCCTATCTCCTCGTATTGTCTTGACCAACCTCTGTTTCAGTTTGCTTACCCTCGTCTCAAAAGCCCTAATTTTAGTTTGCTCAGAATCAACTTTTCTTAAAGCACTCGACTATGTTTTTAGGAAGGAAGCGAGAAAGTTGTGTTTAGAGAAAGGTATTGATGGTAATGATAAGCAAACCTGGGTAGTGGGGTTTGAAAAATGCGTTCACTGATCTTAGATGTAGAGGAAATAATGCAATGTCTACAATTTTATCCTCCTCCTTTACAACCACATGAGACTTGAATGATTCACCTGTAAACAAAACAATATTTACAACCCTTTCTTCATAATCTTCTCCATTTAATCGAAACAAAAATATAATTGGGAATGAAAAAATTTTATTGTAATTGTAACCTTACCTATGGTGTCGAAAACTAAATAGAATTTCTCATCTCTTCACGCAGCATTTTTCTCCTATCTTCGCACGGCATTTTTCTCTTGTAATTATCAAATTTCTCATATATTAATTCAAGTGGGACTCCAACCCAAGCGCTCAATCTCCAAAAAAAAAATGAACACCAAAAATCAATATTAAAGTTTTGTTTTGGGTATGTGCAGGTAGGAATTTTTTTAAAAAATTTTGATCTAGTAGTCGGTGCTATAGTCGGAGCAATTAACGTCAACTTTACCACCGACTTTTAGGCCAAAAATGTAATCTATTTGGGGCAGCAAAGATGGTGTAAAGTGTGCCTCATTTAGCACCAATCAGTGCAAAATGATGTATTTTGCTTGAAAATTGATAAAAATGTAACCTCACCAAATTTGGATTGTCCTTATAATAACTATATCTTATTTCCATGATAGCATTTTGACTTCATTCTTCTCTTATGATTAGCTCAATAATGACTCACTCTTTCATGGCCTTACACAGATGGTTGGTGACAATCCTTATGCAATTGATATGGCTTTGGAAAAACCAAACAACTCTTCTCTTACTATCATGATGACATGATATTGGGACTATATTGGCAGCTTATGAAGTGTGCTTATAGTATTGTGATTTTCAATTCTATGTTCTCATTAACCTGTTTTAGGTTGAAGCATGGTAACTAACCCACTAGCTATTATGGCAGTCATACAATGACTAGACAATCCTCTCCAGTTTGACTATGACAGTCCTATGCATGGTGTTTTCTTCATGACAGTCCTCAATAATGTGAATTATTGATAGTAGCTAGTTCAAATGGAGTTTTAGATGGTGTCGTAAGTTATCCCTATGGCTCATGATAGTGCATGCCTTGTTTGTGTCCTTGTGACATTACTCTCTAGATATCTCCTCTTTATAGTGACAAGGTTTCAAGAACATGACAACTTAGGTAAGGTATCAACTTGTCTCTTTAACCTCTAGATTGTCATTTTTCAAGAATTGATCTCATTGAAATGCAAAGACAACATGTCATAGATTAGATGAAAAGATAAAAGAGATGCATGTTATAGAGTATAAAACTCAAAAATTAAAGATCTTTTTGGGCCTTTTTCCAACAATATGAGCAAAATTCAAACTTTAAACATGTAGCACAGATACCATATGACTCATTCACATACATCACACATGTGGGACCACTAAGAAGGGAGGTAGGTGCTTAATATGAGTAATGACAATTGCACATAATGTTTAAGTTCACTTCAACAGATATTTGGGGTTATGATAGCTAATCGAGGGTTTTCCTTTCAAAGGAAACCATTAATTTTGGAGTGAAAGGTAATGGTGAAATATAACATAATGTCCCTATAATTAAAGAATATCCAATGGCTAGGATTATCCTAACAAAGATCTAATTATGTGATTTCAAAATTAACATCCAAATTATCCTTCCCTCCATCAAGAATTTAAAATTTTGGTGCCAAAGACTCTTTGAGACTGTTTTGAGGGTTCTATGATAGTTTTGAGGGTTTTATGGCCACTTGGAGAGATATAGATTGCCTTAAAATGACCCATAAAAGAAAAAGGAGAGTCAAATATGAAATAAATGTTTTTTTGATGTGAATTTATAGTCATCTTGTAATCATAAGATTTGAGCTCTAGTTGTCAAGATTCATAGTGTAAACTTTTTCTGAAGAGCAAAATGTTGCAATGTCCTATTTTGTTTTTCATAGTGCGTCTTAATGAAAAGCAAGTGTATTAACAAGATAAATTCAAGAATATTCTCTTGGTGCATAGCTGTTATGTGACTATTGTCATTGTTGTGTATTGCAAGATCCAGAGGAGGCCATGGAGAGAGGACGTGGACGGCTTAGAACTACTAAATCACAGAGAGGAAAGTGGGTGGAAATAGATATGACAACGGAATCTGCAAATACAATAGAGGTAAGAAAAGAAAGCAACCTCAACCAAAGGAGGAAGGTGTTTATGAATTCACAAATACTACAACATAGAGGAGATAAAGTCATTTTTTGGTCCACGAGGCCTCTGAGGTCAAACTTATTGGTTGAAAATGCACAGGAATGGTGATTAAATGTGATTCTATGATCAAGGGAAAAGTTTGAAAATTAGGATGGCCAAAACATGATATCAATATGTCAAATATATGACTAAAGTGAGGTTTTGTGTTGGATAACATATTCGTTGAAATGATATAATTGGTGTACTAAACATTATTTACTATGTTGTGTATTATAGGGGCCAGACAAGGCCATGGCAATAGATCATGTCATATCAAATGAAGACACAATGGATGAAGCAGGAAATCAGGTACTCAAATCCAATTTCCTTAGGAAAAAATGATCTGATGGAATTTTGTGATACGTCCATCTTTTTTCATAGTATTATTGAAATTTATAATGTATTATCCAATCTTGACATAAATTAATGCATGTTGTTGATTATTTTAGATGGAGATTGGAGCAAATGCATAGCCTGAGCATTCAACTACAAAATGAAAAATATATGTACGTGGACGTGGACCTAAAACTATTAAATCGTGTAGACGAAAGTGGGTGGAAGATGATATGACAATGGATCCCGCAGACACAACAAATGATTACACTGAACAAGAGCTTGGTCAGTACTATAGTACATGGGATGAATACTTTGAGAAAATTGTTGTTTGTGGATGTTCTGTATGTCATGGAAAGAAAAAATTCAAACGAGTGATTGTACAAAGACATTACATATATGATGAGCTTCCAGCCGGTAGTATGCCTCCTACAATCGATTCAAATCCAATAGGAATTGTAATAAGAAATTTTCCAAATTGATATAAATAATATGTATACTTCATTTAAACATTGTTTTATATTATTTAAAGAACTAATTTTTTTCTTAATGGATACTTCCAGAGTAAAGTTCTTGGTTTAAAGTTTCATGGATCACTGACTTCTAGCCTAGAGGGCAATGATCATTTATTAAATGATACAACTAACAAAAATATGTGCCAATATACCAGCTCGGAAGATGAGGAATTGATGAAAACAAGCAACAGAACAAGAACTGGTTTAAAGATGCATAATTTTCTTAAAGACAAGGGGAAGGTGGACTACACACCCTATGAGAATGAATGTGATGGAGATGATGACTTGCCCCTGAGTTTGAGATCAATTTACAAAGAGACATTTGATCATCGACTATATTGCGCTTGGCCTAGTGATCAACAACTACCTAGAATGTATGAGGTGTTTCAATTTTGGGGATACATCTATATGATATGACCCTCCAATATTCATGGAGCGAATCTAGGCCTCTTTATTGTCCAAAATGTGCATGTGGGATCTAAACATAGAAACAATTCAAAACAAACCACTAGGAGATTAATGCCATATTATGGTCCATCATATTACAGTGGTGAATGGAGAAGGCTAGCAGAATAGAAGCCTAGCATGTCAGCATATGCTCTAAATTTGAATATGTATACACATCATCTCCAATTGGAAAGTGGAAAAGAAATGAATAGAGGTCATCTTATGTATATAGATGAACGTGCATACACACACAAAAATATTGCAGGATTTATAAATAGTAGTAAGGGAAGGGACCCTACTGTAAGACCAAATTGTCAATTTGTTGAGGTTATAAATGATAAAGATGGAGATATGGAAAGAGAGGTTGATAGATTGATAATGGTTGAGGCTATTATGGACCTTACCATTGGGGATGAGTTATTGATTGATTACCCCTTCTTAAAACGCACTCCTGCGCGAAAGAAGAGGGAAGAATAAGGTCTCCCTAAGGATGTTCTTAAGGACAGAAAACCAAAGAATAATAAATGAGTGTGGACTGATGTTTTATAAACTATGTCGTCCAAATTGTGTTTTATTTAAATTATTGTATAAAAAAGGTAGTTTATAAAATAATGTTCCATTATTCAATTGATGTATATATGTTCATACAACCAATATTTTTATTTTTTAAGGCATATTTGATTATATTTCTTTGAAATTGATACAATTATGATTTATCCAATTGTTGCCAAACATTAAATAATGCTTGTGTTTGTTGATAGGTAGAAGATGTTGATGAAACACATACTAATACCCAAGATCCAACTGGGTTATTAAGATTTGGACGGGATGATCCAAACCATCCTTTAAACAATACTAGGGTGAAAAGAGAATTATTGAAGAGAATACTATTAGCTAAGAAATTTGAAGAGCTGATGAGATCTGCATACACTAATGACATGCCACCTAGCCTTAATGATGATGATGATAGTGAAAATGCAGTATATGATGAAGATTTGAATGAAATGCTTATAGATTTCTTTGGGGATGAAAACAATGGTGACAATAATGATCATATGGTTGACAGTAATGATGATAGCAGGGGTAATTACCACCAACGTAATGTTGATGATAACAACTTGAAAGACTCCATTAAGAAAGCAGCGAAGACACCCGTGTTTAAATTGGGTGCAAGTAGAACCTCAAAACTGGCATGCACATTAATATTATTAGAAATCAAGTCACTATTTGGTTGGTCAGACAAAGGATTCACTACCCTACTGAAGTGAGTTGAAATCTACTTCTTACTTTGCAATTGTCAATTGGTGTACATAATTCGTAAACATTCATCAACTTCGTTTATATTTCTTTAAGGGGATTTTAAAACCATATATTGTATATAAATAGTCCTAGTATAGATTGACATATCAAACATGTTCATCATAAGTCAAAGCATTCAATTGATTTAATCTCTGGCAGTCTTATAGGGCACTAAAAACTAAAATATTCCCTGAAGATAATGTGTTGCCATCAACTTTTAGAGAGGTGTGTCTGTTGTTGGTTGAGTTGGGGATTGAATATAAGCAAATTCATTCATGTAAAAATGATTGCATTTATACAGAGATGAATATCAAAACAAGGTAGAATGCTCTGTATGCAAAGAGAAGAGATATCATACAGATGTACAAGGTCCTACAGTTCCAAAGAAGGTTTTACGTCACATGCCAATTATACCTAGACTTCAACAAATGTTTCGTTGCAAGTCACTTGCACAATTAATGGACTGGCATGAAAAGAACAGGAGTAAAGATGGATTCATGCGAATTCCGCTAACTCTAAAGCAATGAAACACATAGAGGAAAAATGGCTTAGAAAATTCAAAGATGAACCTCGTAGTATCAGGTTTGGTCTTGCAATTGATGGAGTGTGCCCATTCTCTTTCCTGTGATCAAATTATAGTTTTTGGCCAGTCGAATTGATAGTATACAATATTCCCCCATGGATGAGTGTTAGAAAGGAGCACCTTATGCTGACTCTCATTGTTCCAGGAAAACATCAAGTTAAAAACATGGATGTTTATCTTGCACCTTTTATTGATGAGATGCAACTACTATGAAAAGGCATAAGAATATATGACATATCATGTCCCCCATCAAATAGGTCCTTCATGTTGTACACTGTGCTATGTTGGACTATTCATAATTTCCCAGGACTTGGTGTTTTTTCTGGTAAGATAAAATATTTACGTATTTACACTCATAATTTATTTTCATCCCAACATTCATACTTAGTTTTATACTATTTTTTTGATGTTATTAACATTACTTATTGAATTGCAGGACTTCAAAAAAAGGGGGTATTTGCATGTCCAAGATGTGCAGAACAATTTCAAGGGCGGTATTCTAAAGATCTACATAAATTTATTTACGCAAACAATAGGGTTTTTCTACCACTAGATCATAAGTTTAGAAATCACCTGAAGAATCAATTTGATGGAAAAGTTGAAAATAGAGGCCCTCCCATGATTATGGGTCCAGGTGATTGGCTTAAGAAGTATGAAGATGTTGAATTGAAAGGTTGGGAGGATTTTTTTGATCGAGGTGATTCAATTGAAGAACCAGAACAAGTTGTAGTTAATATGCCAAAAGGAATGAAAAGGAAATCCATATTTTATGAGCTCCCTTACTGGAAGGATCTATTAATATCTCACCTATTAGATCCTACGTACGTCTTCAAAAATGTCCCAGATTCTATATTTTGACATATATCAGGCAAAGAGAAGGACACCTTGTCTTCAAGGAGAGATATTACTCTTTCGCGTACCAAAATTGATAGAGAAACATTTGTGGCCAAACAGGGAAAATGAAACATATGCAGAAGCTCCATGGATTCTAAAAAAAAAAGAACTAGACCAACTAAAAAATGTCATCCATTCAATAAGGACAACTACTGGCTATGGGTCATCATTGGCTAAAGCTTTTACAGTTGATGGACATATCACAGGGTTTAAAACACAAGATTTTTATAATTTTATGAAGGTATTATATATCATCATTCAACATTTACTAGTAACATTGATTAAGTACTAAATATATTTTGATATCATTATGTTGTGTGAGAAAAAATTACTATTGACCTTTTCATAAATGTGTTTCATAGCATATCATGCCATTGGCAATTAGGGGGGATTCATGTCTTACAGTTGACTTAAGGAATGCCATAAGTCGATTGTCAACATTTAAAAGGTATGTGGTTAATGTGTGACAGACATAGATATATTATATTGCATATTAATTTTTGACTAAAGGTTCATACTAATTTACTATTCTTATATTAGGTGGGTGAACTCGAAGGAGATCCACGAATGTGAAGTGCCAAAATGGAAGAAGGAAATTGCAGAAATTGTATGTGTATTTGAGAAGGAGCTCCCTACAAGTTTCATGCACCTACAAGTTAATTTACTTATACACCTAGTCGATGACATTGAATTGGTGGGTGTCGTATCAACGAGGTGGATGTTTTTCTTTGAGAACTATATGAAAACTCTAAAAAGATATGTCCAACAAAAGGCACATCCAGAGGGTTGCATGGCTGAAGGGTATGTATTGAATGAAGCATTTTTCTTCCTGTGTGAATTCCTTGGTAAGGATTTTGAAGATGGGCCACGCTTCTGGGATGAAGAACGAGCATCAGATATTATTGATGGAGAAAAACCACAATCTAATGGTGTTCAAGTAGAAATTAGTAAGTAAATTCATGATCAGTGTGGTTTTTTTTCTTGCAATCATTAATTTGCTCTATAATTTATTTGTCAAATTAACAACATGACATTTGGAGTTTGAAATAAACATGTTGACATGTAATAGGTGTAGACGAAAGTGCTATACTCGACAAGTTCATTTTGTACCACATGGACTTTATGAACAAATGGATTGATCTGTATGATAAAAAGAGAGAAGAAGTGTTAGAAGCAAGGAGACAATTTAAGAGATCCAACCCAAGGAATACTCCACTTACCACTGATCTGCTTGGGGAATGGGGCAAAGATTGCACACTAGAATGGGTTACTAAACAAATTCAAAATCAAATAGAAGATGCAGGTATAGATTCAAACATAAAAGAAGATGAAATAAACATGTCTAGAGGATGTGAAAGAAAGGTGCGGTTGGAATTTTACAAAATATTGTTTGCTTATAGCTTTGACACTATTAACTATTTTAATATTTGTCATTATATTTGTTTTCACTGAAATAAATGGTCTTTCATAGGTGAGGAAATATCCAGCAATGTGAGCATATGGTCGACATTATTGTGTAGAAAGTGTAGATGTAAAGAGACGATCCTTCAATTGTGGCATCATGGTTGAATTCAAGCAATCTAGTTGATCAAGCTCAAAAGATAAGAATATAATTGAAGGGAATCTACAATATGTTGAGAAAATACAAGAAATTATTGAGTTGGATTACCGATCTTTTAAATGTTGTATTTTTAAGTGTAGCTGGTATGAAGCATTTGAGAGGACACGAAGACATGATACCCATAGTGGATTGTTTTCTATAGATTCCTCATGTTTCCTACTGGAGGATAAGGAGCCTTATGTTCTACCAATTCATTGTGAGCAGCTATTTCTTTAACTCAAACAAGAAGTGATAGTGATCATTAATGTATTAATTCATAGTTTATTGTGAATATATACATGTGTTTATTAATCAATGAAATTGTTATACCATACATCTAGTATATGTATGTCATTCATGTGTGGGTATTTTTCTATGAAGATATTTTGGACCCGAAATGTATATTTGTCATACATTATGATCCAAGATTAAGGCATGTATTTGACGATGCATTAGTGGATACTGAGCAAAACAATGATGGCCAACAAAATGAGAGAGAAGGATTAGAGAACATCGAAGAAATTGACATCCATGATGATGTTGAAGATGGTTATGTTCAAGAACAAGAAGACAACAATCCAGAGTTGGATGATGTTATGGAAGACAACAATATGGATGGTATACAAAATGATGATCCAAATACATCTGGTAACAATATAGATGGTCTATAGTCAGATTTCAATGATGATGAAGATGATGGAGGTCAAGATGAGGATGATGATAATATTAAATACTTGAAAGAACATATGAACATTGACAATGATACACTGGATGACATTCTAGCAGACAGTAAAGTTAATGACCAAGAATTCTAAATTTTTAGAATTATTTGCAATCCATGTTTAAAAAAAGATGATTAAATTGTTGGCAATAATGTTAATTAAATGGATTGTTCAATTGTTAACAAATTACCTATTGCAATATCCTTAAATTGTTCAATCTTTGGTATGAATTGTTGGCAATAATGTTAATTAAATTTGTTTATCTTTAATTATTTTTCATATATATCCTTAATTGTATCTATGCCATGTTATCTTGTGATAAGTACTTGAGTAAGACCATCAATGAAATATGAAGTGGACATATTATCATCTATATTAGCTAATTGATTGCACAAATATTTCAATTTATCAACGATCTCATGTTTCTATTCATTTTCAACACTTTTAATAAAGACATCATGATCATAATATTCTTCTTCATCATTAGAATGCAACATGTGATCATCATAGAAAGTAGGAGAAAGAGGTAGTCATGTTTGCAAGGTGAGGGTTTGACCTAGTACTTTGTTGAAGGGGACATAAGGATCCTAGATGTTTCTTAGGAATGCAAAATTAAAGGCATTGGGTTGTTTCCAACAAATGCAAACCACAAAAATCTCAAAATAAAAAATCATCTTTTTTTATCCTAAACATAGGCATGGAAATTGCGAGTTCAAAAAAATGTAGAGAAATAAATCATACCCTATAATAGAAGATTTAAGTCCAATCCTAGATTTAATTAAACTTTAAAGTACAAGGAGTTGAGAGTAGAATAAAATATTGAGATATTAAGTAATTAAGATATAGAAATGAAATAGTTAAGAAGAAATACAAAACTTATTTGATCTTTTTAGCATGATGTCAAATGTGAAGTGTGTGATTAACTAATGCATTATGAAAAGAATGAAAACTAGGATTTTCTACTAGAATAATGATCATGAGATTGTGGCAGTGATTAACTAATTTTTTGCATTCCTTCTTTAGTTGTCCTCTTTTTCCATATTTCCAAAACTTTACTCTTATCTTCCTAGGTATTCTAGATTTTCCTCTTGACTTGGATTGATATTTACACCATTCCCCTTTAGATCCACTTTTGTCCTTGGGCCTTTGCAGAACATGCAAGGTATCCTTAGAACCTTCATCATTGAACTTTCTCCTCATATCTCCATTGAGCATTGTAACAATAAAGGATTCCATAGTCACCTTTACAACACTACCATTTATAACAAGCATTATGTTCTCCTAATTTTTGGGTAAAGAAAAAAGTGAGAAAATACATTTGTCTTCCTCATCAAGTTTAACATTTATTAAACTTATTTAACTCAAAATCATATTAAAGGTGTCAAAATGTAGACTGTTGAGTACATGTGTCTCAGATTTATAGGCATTAGCGAGCGTTGATCATTTCGATGGGACTAAGGTGCTTGTCCCAACGATGGACCGACAGGCTTGGTGCAGTGTATCAGCGTGACTTGTGAGATCAGCGTGACTGGAAGTTGTCTCTTCGGTGCTTTGTGTCTCTCTGACAAGGGCTTGGCATCAGTGGGACATGACACTTCGGTAAGAGTCTCACAGGGTCTTCATGTTACTCTAATGAAGGTTGACATCGGTGAGACCTGACATGTCGCTATAACTCTCTCGGGCACTTTGGGTCACTCTGATGAAGGCTCTGTATCGGCATAACAATAGTTGTCAGTCTGGCTTTGAAATGTAGTTTTGATGGTTTGTGTCTTTCCGATGGAGGTTATGGATCGGAAAGATTATAACTATCGGTACTGTTTGGAAAAGTCACTCCACTGGTTGTGGTCACTCCGATGCAACATTGACAAGGTCTTCCCGATGGTCGTTAGCTATAGACTGTTGGTCTCGTCAGAAGCAAAAGTGCCAATTATTAGCTATCTCATGGTCGTGTACATAAACTGCAAAAGTGGTCATCGACTGGTGCATGTGGGACTATTGAGGTCTCACAAATCTGAACAGTTGTGGAAATGGTTATGAACTGGGGTCCTGGGAATGGTTTGACAGTGGTGACATGGCCTCCTTGACATGGTAGAAGGACAGAAAAGCCAA